>JANTPZ010052800.1:0-10898 GCA_025593235.1 Vachellia pachyceras | reverse complement strand
CCATATTGACATAGCCCATGGCCTTAGTATATAGCATCCAGAAATATCATAGTACTCGATCATTTCCCCATTGACAACCACCTGTCACATTAAAAGAAAATTAATCAACTAAAGCATTACTCTCTGGACATTGGATTTTAAAAGAAAATGAAAGCTTCTGGAACTTACAGATAATTCAGGCTCTCAAGCCCTCCCAAAGAACCGAGTATCTCACCGCTAAATGCATTATTGGAAAGATCGAGTGTCAGAAGCTTTTCCAGATTTCCTATCCCAGCAGGAATTGAACCAGAAATGCCATTTTTCTGAAGCAATCTGCAACATATTTGTATAAACAATGATCAAAGCATCAATGAGATTTCTCTTCCCCTTTTTGCTTGAAAAGATTGGATTTCTAAGAAACTATTCACTGGAAACAGAAAACCCCCAGAAATGAAGAAAAACCTAAATGAAATTGAAGTAGAAATTAGAATCTTACACAGACTGTAAGTTTTTAAGGTTTTCGATTCCAGGAGACAGTGTACCAGACAAATTCTGACTAGGCAATCCCCTGATACACAAACAAAGCTTCATTTTCAGTGAAAATCTCAAAGGGGACGTATTAATGAAGTTGCTAATTTTGAAAACAACTTACAAAGCAGACACGTACCATCTGGAGAACAGGTGACCATCCTCCAGCTACAAGGGTTGACAGAATTAATATCCCAACTATCAAGGACGTTGTGGGGATCAATCAAATCATTCTTAATGGCAATCAGAGCAACAACTGTTCAAAGAGGGAAGAAACGTGTGACTGTGAGAGAGCAAGCTTTTAAAATATCAACTAACCATCCATCGTTCTCTTCATAAATTATACTAAATATTGTGGACAATAAATGAAGAGGGCAAAAAATTTCCTGCAGCTATACTAACCATCCAGTGATGAAGTTACAAAACGCAGTCCATAACTTTTAAAGGGGTTATCTGTCTGAATCAAGAAAGCCAAGATATAAATCGATGACAGAGCTTTATAAATATGTCATTAGATTATACATTGGAAATAAATTTTATGCAAAAGATTATGATTCAAACCCGGAACTATATGTAGACGGCAAAACAATTCTCCAGATGGATGCCTCTTCCTTGATGAAATTCTGCACCATTTTCGCCAAGCAAATCGAACTCGGCTCTAACTCCGATCCTCATTCATCTCTGTTGGACGAATATTCACTGGCGACGATGAGTTTGTCCGGCGAGGAATTCCTCAATACGCTCTGAGACTGTCGGTCAAAGACGAACAACCTTCTTAACCGTGACTGCAACACTGGCTTCGCCAAATCACTACGAACCACCTCATCGAGAATCGATTCAGCATCGAAATCTTATTGGCAATCATCGTCAAGTTCCAGAGCATTATTCATCACCCGTGAGCTAATCTCCCTCGGACTCTGGCATGCTTTTTGTTTTGGTGAACTTGCCTGGTTTTTTTAGGCTTTCGGAGGGGAAGAGATTTGGGTAAGCTGTGAAAGCATTGCGGCAATTAGTCTGGAAGGTGGGGCGGGAATTTTGAAATTCAAAAAGTTCCAAGCCTTGTGAAATTCAAAAAGGTGAGGCGGCAATTAGTCTGGAAGCGGTTGAAATTTTTTTTTTGGAGGCAAGCTTGTGAACAGTGAATGGTGGAGAGGTTTTATTAGTTATATTGATGATGATGATATAAACATATACATGCACACACACATTTATGTATATATATTATTTGTACATATATCTACATATACAATATCTAATATTATTAGAAACTAAAAGTAAATTGGATGATAAATTTGTGTTAATTATTTTATATATATTTGAATTTTATTTAATATATAGTATATTAGTGATTGAATAATAATTTTTATACACTTATATAATTATAAATTTCATATTTTTATTTTTAGGAAAAATATTATTTTTAATAAAAAATTTACAAATAAAATAAATATTAAATTTCTTACCTTGAGTGGCTACTGAAAAAAGTCACCGTTGAAAGTAGTCTTCGTTATATACGATTAGTTTTGATGATGTCAAATATAAAAGAACAAAATTTTTTTATAATGTATATTGACTTACTACTATATTTAATAAGCATTCTTTTTAATTGGAGGATGACCTGATTAAATAAGTTAATTTGAAGGTTAAAATGTTTCTAATAGATGTTATATCATTATACATTGAGTTATCCTTCATCTAAGCTTCATTTGGATGCTCAAAAGTTATTCTTAAAGATAAAACTCTAGTTCAATCTCAAAAATTCGAGTATGATGAATTTTTGGAGTTTCCTGAAGCAAAACTCGACTTTTAAACTCAAGTATTGAGATTTTGGAGTCAAAACTCAAGTTTTTTATTATAGAACTCAAGTTTTGACCTCTTGGAGTCAAAACTCGAGTTTTTGGTTATAAAACTTGAGTTTCGGCCTCCTCTATTAACTTTCAACTTGGTATGTGTTTAGTATTTTGATCATATCTCCCAAATCACAAGTCCGATTGATGTGAAACCAATTTCATATGAAACTAGACTTAAAGTGCGATTCATAGACACCAAGAACAACATCAAATCATTTCATATGAAGGAGATATAAATTTCTAAACTTGGTGATTAAATTGAATGCTTTATCACTAACCTTTGCTTATTGTAGCTATCCTATTTTTCTTTATATAATAGCTTTGGAACTAATTCTTATTTTATTTGATAGTAGACTTAAAGGACTTTCATTGAAAACTTGAGTTACCTCAAAAGTTTTATAAAACTCGAGTTATGATCATAAAACTCATGTTCTGCTTCATGTTTTTCAAAATATTCACAAACTGACTTCTTCAACACTCGAGTTATGCTTTTATCTAACAATATATCAGTTTGATAGTAGACAACTTTTTTAACAAATCTTTCCCGCTTTGTGCTTCATTAGTTTAAATCTTAATTGCTCTCATAAATACTTCATGTTTAGACTTATTAATAGGGAATGAGGATCTGTAAACATGTCTCCAGCGTGGGCTCAACAAATATATTCTCAGACTTCACCGTTCATTGTGATAGAAATATTAAATGCAAGATATCGAGCATTGAAGAAGAGTGTAACGGAAAAATCTCAGAGGAGTCTGAAGACTGAATGTAGGAAAGATACTTGGAAGTTATTAAATATTAAATACTTCATCGTTCAGCGTGAGCATTGAAGATTAAACTTGGAAGTTATAGTGGATTGAAAATCTCAGAGGAGTCTGAGGACTAAATGTAGGCTAGAGAGGGGATAAATTATCGTGTTCATCTTCTCTACTCTGCTCTTTTAGTGACTTTGTTTTTATTTACTCTTTACTTTATCGAAAATTTTCGAGACACCCAATTCATCCCCCTCTTAGGTAACAACCATCCTAACAGCCTTCAGTAGCGACTTTTTTGTTGTTGCTTAAGGTGACTTTCAACAATGTCCTTTTCCTGTCGTTGCTGAAAGGGGCCTGTTGCCTCGTAAGGCTACTTTCAGTGGAGACTTTTTTTAATTGACGATGAAAGTCCAAATATAGGTGATGTGAAAGAACAGAGTAAAAATAAAGTTCAAAGTTGAAAATTTTGGGGTTCATTCTACTCTTCATTGATGAGGTTTTGATAGTAACTGTGAAGTTAATTTTCTGTTTTCCTTTCGTATCATTGCAAGTTCACAGTTACTATCAAACCTGTGCCATCAGTGTTATTGACCGCCAGATGATTGTCCATTTCGAAATTTAGTTTTATGAATTCCGACTTTAATGCAGTAAATGCCAACTTTAGTTTAGAAAATTCAGACATCGATCCGTATATCATCTTTTCCATCACTTCAGTGGCATTGTCGTCTTCTTGCAACACTTTAATTGTTACGTTTGGATAGCCGTTAGAAGAACGGACACAGATTCCGAGGTAGTTTATGTGAGAGGAAAAGTGTTTCGGTAAGCGCACCCGTTATGCCAACGGGCTTATCAAAATATTCCAATTGGTTTGATAGAGATTATGCTAATTGGACACCCTTATTTATATTTTCTCCATTTCGAAAGTATATTTGTCTTTTCCCAAACAGAAATTACATAATAAAATAATCATATTTCACATAGTTGCTAAGGACAAATTTACTACGTTCTATACATTTGTACGTTTATTTTCCTTAACAGTAAAGTAAGAGCTGGAATAAGCAGACTTCAGGGTGCAACAACCCCTTTATTTACTTTATTTATGTAGTGTTACTTAACTAAATTGCAGCAACACACACACAATTTTTTTTCAATTACTTAACCTTTGGTTTCTTTGTTTCTTCTGATCTCTTGCTCCTGGGTTGTTCTTGATTGTGGTTCAATATCTTTTCTAGGTCCAAGCTTCTCCTCAGAACAGTAATTTCCCTTATATAATAATGCATTCTGTCTATAATCAATCCAAGGAATAGAGAGAACCCTGCAAAATTGATTGCCTTTATATTTGCATCTTCAATATGGCATATGACAGAATTGTAATACTACCTCTATAGTCCAGATGACTAATTTTGGTATATCAAAAAAATTAATTATGTTAATTATTTATAAAAAAAATGAGTTGGCTTTCTAAAAGACTATCTTTCATTATAATTATCATTGATGAAAACTCTAAAATGCCAGCAAGCAACAGAGATATTTTAGAGAAAAAGCTACAAAATTACAAGATAAAATGGATTGACATATCATGTTTATGACTAAATCTAACCCCCCCAACTGGTTGTTATATTTAATTAGTACTTGAGGAGTAATAAATTTGGGCATTTCATCAATGAATGCGGTGGCATCAACAAAATTCCTAGTTCATGTAAAAGCAGTGTTCATAAGATTAATCTTTTTCATTTACACATTAAAGAGAAATTAATTTTATTTCATTTGAAGCGTATGAATGTTTTCTAATTTTGAAATTTAAAAAATTGAGTATGAGTAATTTATCGGAGGTGCCTTTTGCTTATTTTTTTGAAGTATATGAATTTCGTTTAAGGTTTTGAAACATATAACTTTTTCTGAACGAAAATATAAAAGCACATTATATTAACTCCCTTTGGAATTTTGATTCTGTAGAAATTGCATTTATTACATCCATGTTATTTTCAAAACTTAAGAAAAAATAGTTTACCCATAAAAATGAAAAGTAAAATATACAAACATCTCACAGGTTTTACACTTTTCATTAAATTAGACAGATATGTATTTTTTAAATTTTTAAGATAACGTTTATAAACCATAGTACTATTTCATATGACCTTAAAGTAAAATGGATTTTTTTCCCATAAAAAAGTTGTGACTAATTTAAATTTATTTTTTAAGTTAACTATTTTTTGAAAAAATATATAATTTTTCTAAAATAATGCCTTTAATCATTCCCATTGAAAATAGTCCTTTATGGAAACCACATTAATATGCTCAATTTCATAGAGATGATTTAGAAGAAAAAAAGTTACTCCTAGTCTTTTTAATATATGAGTTAGATAATCAATTTGTAGAGATTAAAAAATTAGTTGAGTTAATTATTTATAAAAAAATGTGTTAGTTTCCTTAAACTATCATTTTTTATATTGAAACTACTCAAGTGGACTTTTTTTTATCATTCTATCCATGGAATGAGCTCTTATATTTATTACTTTATGTAATATCTAAACTAACTTCTGTATTATAGATGGATGAGAGTATAAATTAAAGAATAAAATGAAGGGAAACTCTCAATACAAAGCTGCTTGAAATAGGGAAATTCCAAGTTAAGTTGTTAAATTCAATAAATCCTTTGTTAAGTCATTTACTCAATTTAGAACTTTAAATGTGGGTAAAAATAATTTTTCTGCCCTTTTCTATTCTCACTTCCCTCTCCCCTCTTAAAAAAGTTTCATTACTATATAACTTAATTTTCCAATTAGTAAATAATATTTATGTCAACATTAATATATAATAAAGTATGATTAACTTAAATGAAAATAATTTTTTGTATTATAAAAGTATCACTAAGAATAATTCAAGCCACATGGCAGTATCAACAAAATGATTTTTAGTTGAATATTATGAATAAAAATTATATTTTAAGAAGAACTGGACTTAAATTTCAATTTTCAAACATCAAATGACTTTATGAAAATATAAACAATTTATTATCTAGAATTTTAAGCCTAACAAGGGGAATACTAACTTAAAATCTCTCTCTCTCTCTCTCTCTCTATATATATATATATATATATAATAAAGTATCCTTATATATTAATGGCCATCACAAGATAAGAATTTAGATATACTACATCTGCAACTCGACGTACGTGTTTGAAAATTAACAAATTCAAATTTTTTATTCTCAAGGTATTAAAAATATAAATTTTAGCAAAAATTATTTTATAATTGGCATTTCAAAAAAATATCATTATAAAAAATTTAAATTTGAAATGTTCATAACTGACTATTGAATATCAACCCAAAAAATAAAACAATAAATTATATAACATATGTACACGATATAGTCTATTTTTATTTTTATTTTATTTTTTCTCATTTTGGTGGGTGATCGTAAATTTTAATTTATATAGTATTAAGATATTTATAATGTTTTATTTTGATGGAAGGAGAAATCTGTCGTTTTCCTCAAAAAAAAAAAAATAAGAAGTGCACTTGAGCAAAAGAATATTAGACAAAAGAGACAACTTGAAATAAAAACCTAAGAGAAAAAATGAAAATGTCAGGGGGTATTGATAGATATTATAAAATTAAAATATTAAATATAAATAAAATAAAATGTGGATTATAGAAATTATCTCACTTGAATTTTTACCAAAAATTACGTAGCAATTAAACTCTACCAAGAGGAAAGAGGAAATTAAAATGGCAATTAAGAAATTTTATTCACAATTTAAAATTTGAAATTGAGTCAATAACTTGATTAGGGGATTTATTAAATTTATCTAGCTAATTTAGAATTTTCATATTTCAAGCAGCCTTATAATAAGATATTTTCTTTAAAAAGAAGGGAGGTTTTACATTTACAACTAAAGTAAAATCCGTGATTGATTCTTATATTTATATTCATGATGGGAGATACTCACACACTCTACAAGTGTCACGTCATTCATATTTTATCTAATGAAAATGTTTCAAGTGTCACCTATTATAGATCTCATGCCATAAATTTTTTTTAATTATTTTTCTTTTTCTATATTCATTATAATATATGTTTATGGTATATATATGAGAGAAATATATGGGATATGAGATTCATAATATATGATATTTGAAACATTTTAACGGGTAGAATATAGACGACGTGACCCTACCAAAATATGAGTACATGAGAGTATGTAAGCATTGTTGGGTTAAAATTCAGACGAAAGAAGAAGAGGCATTTGTTTACCCATAAGAGAAGATTCCAAGAGACGTTGAGCTATGAGAACTTCATCGGTCTGGCTCATAACGCCGGTTTCGTGAACGCGCTTTTGAATGTTGGTTAACGTATAAAGCGTCGAGCCAAACACCACAAGCATGGTGGCCGCCACCGTCTTGGTGACCAACGGCCCTCTTCCCTGCTTCAATAAGTCAAGCCCCTTCACCACCACTTTCCTTATCGGACTCCGAAACGACATCATCATGACCAACACCATTTCCACCATCACAAGACCAAACAAAGGCTGTATCATCTTCTTTCTTGCAGCAAAATGCCCTGTGTCAATATAGTGTATGACGAAGAAGGAACGAGGAGAACGACGAGGAATTCTGAAAGTGGGAAGTCTTATCAATATGATAATATATATTGTGTTTTTCTTCCATTTTTATTTTGGGATCTGGTTTATAAGTTTGACAAAGAATTATATGCTGTGCTTTACGTGAGCTCGTGAAACAGAGATTCTGGGGAAGAAGTAACTGCAATACGTCTGAAAGAGAATCTTTATGTTGCCCTCCTAGTGAAGGATCCAGTTTCGGTGCTCATCCTCGAAATAGCGTACCGTCCTCATCTTCGAAACGCATCGTTTCACTAAGTCGCCGAGTCTCCATCTTCTCACTCAGCTCCATTTCTTCTTACTCAGCTCGAGAGTCATTCGCCATCGTGCTTGAAAGGCTCAACTTCTATCCAAGCCTTCGCCCTGTTCAAAGCCCCAGCTCCTCCAAGCCTTCGCTGTCATGCTCGAAAAAGCCGCAAAAGGTAATTTTTCAAGAAATCCACAACATGTTATATGCCTTTGATTTTTCGAGAAAGCCATAATTGGTGATATGACTTTGTTTATACTTGCTGAATTTGACGCAAGGTGGGCTTATATAACCCAACGAGACACGAATTTGATGAATTTGATATGTCTTTACGACTTGCTGCACTTTTTACGCTGGGTGGGCTTATTTTGACGTCCCTACTTGCTGCATTTTGACGCCCTTTTGCTGCATTTTGATGCCACTACTTGCTGCATTTTTATACTCTGGGTGTGCTTAATTTAATGCCCTTTTGCTGCCTTTGAGGGATATGAATTTGAATTTGCTGACCGAGCATTTTTAGGGATATGAATTTGAATTTGATGCCACTACTTATGCCTTTTGATTTGATTTGTGTCATCCATGAAAAGGGAATTGGTTTAAAGGCTAGAATCAGAGAACATTCTTGTCTTTGCGATGTTGTTGTGTTTATGGCATTGTGCAAGGTGAATTTGTTGTGTCTTTTTTAAATCGCATTTTTTCAATCAACATTTTACCTTTTTTACTCTTTTCTTTTTTACTTTACAATCTCGTTGATTGATAAAGACAACAGAAAAACAACTAATTGGCATTCATAGTTATTGATGCATCCGAATTTCAAATGAGAAAAGATTATCAGTGTGATTTTTGGACTTTACTTTTCCACCATGAATCAGGGAGGAGAGGAAGACTGAGGTTAGTCATGGATGGGGGGATCCTCACATAATGATGCTATCAATGTCATGAAATCTGAATCAAATAATGTAGAAAAGATAAAAATTTTAATCTCCTCACTGCTATCACGTTATTCACTAAAAGTTTCAAAGAATCCTGAATCTTAATCCTTAGTCATCAATATCACAATAGGCAACGTATACCAGCAAAACTACTATCTCACTTAAGACTAAAAATGAACTATACAGGCAAATACAGAACAGGCATTAAAACACTAATAAAATTCCTACATACAAAAAACTTTATCTGCAGCATCTTATCTTGCCTAGTTCCTCATGAACTTCCACTGCAACAAGAATGTACCCTCAACAAGACTTTATCTGCAACATTCGCTCTAGATTTTCTACTGTGTATTTTATGTCTCTGGTATGCTTTTGGCCTTTAATTGTAAAACTATGAGCTTTGATTACTTATGCACTTATGCTCCAAGATGGCTTGTTAATAAATGCTTGGATTATTGCATGGAATTTTGAACCTTGTTGTCAAATTGTTGTGAAATTTTGTCAAGTGATTTCTGTTGTCAAATCACTTATTTGTTGCTAAGCTGGGTGTATTGTTGGTGTTAATTGTTGTGGAAATCATCTAAAGTTGTGGGTTATTGAAGGGATGAAGGAAAGAGGTTTGTTTAGGGATCGGAGTTTGGTGTATGTATGTAACCAGTGGACTAGAAAATGATATAACAATAAGAGAAGTAAACTGAAAGCCCCTTTAATCATACAACCAAACCCTTTGACTTGTTCCTTTGAACTGCAATGATTGTCATGTTTCTATATATTGCAGAGCCAATGTATCGATATACACTTGGCTTACAATGCCTGAAGCAAAACAAAAAGAGTCATTTGGCATACAACCATACCATCCTTTGATCTGTGCAAGCAAAACAGGTAAACTGAAGAACATACCTCAAAAATAAAAAATAGTTCATCGTGTATTTTACTTTCCTGTATCAAAAAAAGAATTTGTACTTAGTTTACAATGTAGTATGTCAAATTTGTAAAATAGTCCATACAAGCCCAAAATTGTACATGATATCATTGAAATTAATAAATATAATTTTCAATTCATTACCTTGTGTACCAATTGTCATAACATCTATGGCTTCGAGTGATGGAATCTCATTTCCTTGTGCCTACATTTATAAATGTAATGTATATGTTATCAAAATACAATTTTCATATGTAACATTTAGGAGTAAGCAATTGATTGATTTATACCATCAATAAACTTGTAAATGATGATGGTTGTGTCGTGGAGGGTGGAAAAATATGTGTAGGTATTGAGAATGAAACTGTTGAATATTGTGTTTGTGCAGGTTGTGTTGACGCTTCTAAGTATGAAGTCGATGAAACTTGAGATTGTGTATCTTTCTTTTTGTTAATCATTTTTGTTTTTTGTGCTATAGGACCTGACGATGAATCCTCTTGAGAATCCTATAATAAATCAATACAAATATGTCAAATATAAAATCAATACAAATACAAAATGAGAGTAATTCTTTTTTGAACTTATATACAAATTAAAACTCAATACCTTTGGTATGACATTTCTTCTTCTTTGTCGGTTCTTCTCTTCCCATCCTTTCCAACGTCTCTTTCTCGATTTTCCATCTCTTTTTTTGAATCCCTAGGGCATATTTTCTTAGTCTATGATTAGGTCAGAAGTAACATTTTCATTTATCTTAGGAATCTCATTTTTTAACTTAAGGATTCCTTTCTGAACAAGAGTAAATCCCTCATGAGTATCAGCAGCCTCTGTTGCTAAACTTACCATCATAGACATTAGTTGTCTGTACCTTCGTGTTTTTTCAAGTTTAGATCTGCTTGTATCTCATTTCCTTTAATGTCATGCACAACCCCATTCCTTGCTTCCTTTGTCCACCGCTTGAGAATAAATTGCGCAGGCATAACTCTTACATCTTTCGACTCATATACTTTCAATGCATGGCAACACAATATCCCTGTAGTTTCAAACTTTCGACAATTGCAACAA
>JANTPZ010052636.1:11593-22704 GCA_025593235.1 Vachellia pachyceras | reverse complement strand
ACCTGTAGAGAGAGATAAACATACGTTAATTTATATTATCCAAATTTAAGCACCTAAATAAAGTATAGCATATATGAAGATAAAAATAGAATAAATAACTTTTTTGCAAGAAATTGAAAGTAATTAGTTCATAAAAAAATAAAAGGAGAGAACCTCATACACCCTATGGTATTATTCTTTATTCTTTTTTTGTATGAAAATTAAGCACGAGTGAATAGGCGACAAGTGTTGGAGCATTTGTGAATTGTCGGAAACTTTCTAAAACTTCCACCATGAAAAAGAATAAAAATTAAACAACTTTAACACGTTGGTTCATAATGTGACAACGTTTCATTTCAAATCTTTCCATCATCTTCTACTTTATTTTTTCAAATTCCTTTTTTTTAAAAAAAATGGTAATATATGCAAGCTCAATTCATATTCCCAACGACTTCTATTATTTAACTAAGAAAAAAGTTAATCTTTTTCGCTACTTATAATTTTAACTTAGGTATATCTTAGTTTTAATTTTATTTAATTTAGCCGCTATAATTTTAATTTGATTGTACTTGTTTAACTATTTAAAATGTTAGTCCTTTAATTTTTTATTTAGAAAATAAAGTTATGTATTTCATGAAGTTTATAAACTACAATAAAACCATATACATTGCGGTGAGTTGAATTTTAGGGTCAATTTCAAATTAATCAAAACTAATACTTGAAGTATTAAGTTACACGAAATTAAAAGTAATGATGATTGAGTTAATTATGAGGATTAATTTTTCTTTTAAGTAATTAATTAATCACAATATATTACATGCACATAATTGCACTTGGGAGGAGAAAGAATTTTTCTTTAAATGTCCTTGAGAGCAAGAATGAAATTATTTCAGGAACAAAATTATATGATGCGCTCTTGAAATATAATTATGGAACCAAAAATTAAATTTTGTGTGTGAGAGAGAGAGAGATCTGCATTTTGAACAAAAACTGTACTACTAATATTTTAATACAAACAAAAAATTAAAACAATAAAGGGGCACTTGCGAAAAGTTCTATGACGATTTATTCTCATGGATATGTTTACTTTATGATTCATGTATTTATCTTTTCTTTCTTTCCATTATCTCAACTGCAAATTATTTTCCCGTTGGTGGACTTTCCTTGAAAATATTATTATGTCTTGTTATAAAAAATATTACATGTCATTCTTATAGAATAAAAAATTAAAAACTAAAAGTTTGGTTATTTGAAAATAAATTAAAAATACAAAATTTTTATTTTTATTTCATACTCCCTTATAGTCCAAAAATTATAGAATGCAATAAATATTTAAAAATATGGCATACATTATTAAATTTATCCTGGATTCAATTGGGTTTGATTGAACATAGCATGAAAAGAGTGTTTGATTGTGTTAAATAAAATAATTAAATTACTGGATCAATCGAGGCTAAAACAGAAAAAATATTACTGAATATTATTTTGAAATTTTAAGAAGACTTACAATATGAAAGGAAATTTTCCTTCTTAAAAGGCTAATTAATATAACAAAACGGAGGGGTAACACAATGATTTGACTTCTAGCTCAATATAAAATCTAAATTCTCATGGGTAATTTATTTCAATGATTTTTAATTATCTTAATTTTTTAATTATTTTGCATGACACTTTAATGACGTCATTATCTTTAAAAAGAATGGCTGTGATGTGAAAGAGATCGCAAAAACGAAGATTTGGTCTCTCTTTTTAGTGAAGAGTATATATATATATATATATATGGTGTAAACGTAGTATGTATATATGAAGCTTATCTATCTGTAAAAGCCAAAAGATTTTTGGAATGATTTCATTTTGAGGATAAGTAATATTTTAGTGCACCTTTATATCTCAAATACTATTCATTTTAGTGTAACTTTATTACATGTACTTTTGACTACAAAAAATTTTTACTTTAACTTTATTAGAGTCAAGGTTCAAATTTGCCCTTCACTCGTAAGTAATATTATTCTGAAATATTTTTTATTCAATGTTAATTCTTAACTGTAGTTAGCGTTGGCTATTTAACGGGATTCGTAACATTACTACATTTGAGTAACATTAAATCTAAAAGAACTTTCAGAGCAACATCACTATTAAGAAAATCTTTTGGAACAAATTTGTATAGCTTAGCCTAACTTTATTATATAGTTGTGATTTTCATTCATACATGTAAGTTACATAATTTTAGTCAGCACTAGTTAACTGCATCATTAAGTTCATATTAATCCAAGTCTTTAACAAATAATAGGGACCAATATTTTCCATGACATAAAGTATATATGGATGAAAAATAATAAAAAAGATAATATAGAGACCAAAACCAACATTTATTAAAAGGTACAGCAACATTTGTAGTGTATTTAACCATATATATATATATGCTTTTGGAGTATAAGAAATTTTACGCTCCAAATGAGCGACTGTACAATATGAATAATTATATCTTAAAAGTATATCATTATCGAGTTAAATATAATACATGTTTTTAACCGATATAAAAATGAATATACATATATGTGTGTACATATAGTTCTTTTAAGAATAAAACAACTGAATATATAAATATATATATATATAAAACATAATGTTTGTGTGTGTTGTAACTAATAATTTCATCGTCGACTTTATTTCTTCAAACGATGGAAATAAGATGGTTTTAACGTCAACATTATCAACTACAATTTGGTACAAAACCACTATATAAAAACACTGACAAGATAACAAGTCTTATCTTATTATAGATTACAAAACCTTATTATATATAGATTACAAAACTTTTTTTTTGGTCAAAGATTACAAAAATTTATTATACTATATTAACATCTAAATTTTTTAACTAAATTTTTAGATAACTCCTAACTAAAGTGAAATGTCTCATTTAACAATTTCATTAAGTATTTTCTTTAATCTTTTTATATCATTTTCAGAATATTTTATACTGTCTAATCTACCATTCTAGTGTCTTTAATGACTTTTTTTGTATGTCTGAATCGCATTAAGCAACTTTTTTTTCATTTTTCTCTAATAAACATCACAGGAACGCCAATTCATCCTTATATGTTTAATCTATAAAATTAAAGAAGCAAAGTGATTAGACCAAAAGATTATCATAAACGAAGTGACATTTTCCCCCATCCTTCGGACTACGTTGTCGAGTAAATTTCTCTGAGTTTTAACTTTAGAAATGGTCTTTTGGATAAAGCAACTTTCGCTTTGCTAAAGTCAAACTACTTTAGAATATATATATATATATATATATATAGTTATTCACCTCTATTTTTAATCATTCCAAATTGTAGCAATCACTTTATTTTTTTAAAAAAAATTACACACTCCACTTGAATTTTGAAAGAGTTTTTTTTCCCTCTTTTTTTGGTGGCAAATGTTGAAAGAAGAAATGAGAGACGTACACGGAAGCAAAGGCATGTATGTGAGGAACACCAAAAAAAAGACATGCATGACCTCAAACATCCATTTTAACACTTTTTATTAAACCTAAAAAACTTTTAAGACAATATTACTCTTTATTAGCAAAAACTTCCGGAAAAAAATTTGACATATATTATAACTATAGCATTGTTTTGTACATTTATTCAAATTCTTTTACCTTTGTAATTAAGTTGGCATTATTAAGCACTCAGAGAGTTAAACCCACTACCTTAGTGCGCTTTACTCTCTGTTTGACTGATTTAAAAAAGATCAAGAGGAGGTTCTATATATATATATATATATATATATATTAGATATTTTTTCAGTCTCCGATAATGCTTAGCAACTTCATTGAAGCTTCTTTCTTCCTTTAATATATTCTTTGTACGTAAACATACAAAGTGGCCACAGTAACCAAGCCCCCCCCCCAAAAAAAGAACTATAATTGCATCCCTGAATTCGTAATTAATTACATAAAAACAAGTTTCGTATTGAATAAATTTGATCTAAAATACGTATGCAAATGAATAGAAACTTGTAAGAGGAAAAAAAAGTTAAAAGACTAATAAAATGTGCCTCTCATATGAATCAAAAGCAAGATATTTTTTTTGGGCATACATAAAAAAGATCAAGATATATATATATATATATATCTTCATTTCTACTTTCACATGACTTACTAAATTTTGGTTGTGGTCATAATTATGGCACTCCATCTTTTTCCTTTTTCTCTGTTATTTCAACTATTCCTTTTCTTCTTTTCCCTCTTCTTTCTCCTTTCTCTTTTTCCTTTTCTTTCTGCAAAAGGGGCAAACAATATCGACATAAATTAAAGCATCAAGGACTACACATACACTCTCCTCCAAAACCCTAACATATATTAAAGTAAAATATTATTAAATAACTTAGATTTTAAAATTTTTAATTTAATTTGATCTAAACATCCTCCTATTAATTGTTTAATTATCTCTTTTCACTATTTTTTTTATAGAGCTGTAATTTGTGCATTGATTTACATGCATTTTACATGGACTCAAATCCGAAACTTTTGTATGGACTCGAATCTGAAACTTTTTATTCAACTATTTATGATCCCTTCCATTAAGAATATTAAACACCTATCATTATCGTCATCGTCTTATATGGCATATATATGTGCATCAATCATCATCTTCTTCATCTTGTTTGAAACTCATAATAACAATTGTCTCACTTGCTTATTTTGCATTTTTTCCTGTGAAAAAAGAATTCTGATACTTCTTTTATGTCTATAGAGCATATGACTTTTAAATTCATTGCTGTTTACATTAATTTCTTTTAATTGGGTGATTTAATTAGTAAAGTCCATTGCATCAAGAAAAGGTCATCTCATACTCTCATTTCATTTTCAATGTATACATCTCTCTCTCACCACACAATTGCTATCTACCGCCTAGCAGCTTCCTTAATTCTTGCTTCCTGTCTCCACAAGGTGTACTCTTACCTTGCTTCTTCACCTTGTCTTTTTGGTTTCACTGCCACATTTCTACTTTTGCACTGATATATTGTCCTGAGTCTCACGTTAGGAAGGTTAGCTAGTCTGAAGTAGATGCCAAGTAAAGCATTGAGTTTCCAATTCTAATGAATAGCTTTAGGGTGTGGTTCTTGTAAAGATTTGTACTCATTACATTGGTTCTTTCATTAAAAGTTGTCAACCAGAAATGACTACCTATGGAGGGCTGGACAGAAGGGGTTGGATGGAAAGAGGTTCCACATTGGGAATATTACCTTCAAGTAGGGACCTTATTATATATAAGGCCTTGGACTTAATAACTCTAATGACTAACTTTTTGGGGTGATGTTGTCTCAAGGATTTATGTTCGTTACGTATACTATCTCCATTTTTTCTTTACTTAATTAAAGATTAAGTAAATTAGTTCAAGTCGGTTAAATATGTAAGATCCTCACAACTTTTCAAAATTATCTTCAATCAAGCTAAAGTCGTTATTTAAGATAATTATAAAAGAAATGAGGACATTTTATGTTTGAAAATGTATAAGGAATGTCTTAATAAACTTTGTAAAGAGTTTTACGTTAAATTAACAAGTAGGGCCTTTTAATTACCAGCACAAAACAACCTCATAGTTTATACTATCTTTATTTCATTACCTTAATTACGTGTCCGAAATGAAAACTTTACTTAAAATCGTTTTATAAGACAGTTGGAAGGAATCCTCTTAATTAGATTTATAGAGCACTAATAGCATGTTGGGATACTAATAGAGGTCCACTAGCTAGAGGATAACTTGCACAAACTCAAACCAAAAATTTTTATCAGGAGTCTTGATTAGATAGAGCACTAATAGCAATTTGGGAAGATTACTAGAGGTACGTACAAAAATATCTAGAAGATAACTTTGCACAAAAATTGAACCATAAATAATTACCAATCATCCAACTAGCAATGTACATACTCACATCATCAATAATATTTAAACTCACAAGTTATAAGCTAACTCCTTACTAACTTGATCGATTTTAATGATCAAATTGACTCTTTAAACACAACTTTTCAAATTCTCCTTTTTCCCGCAAAACGCGACAATAGCTAGATAGGCCACTACAGAGAATTGGATTTGCTCATGGACCAATACGTTGATTAAGACCAAACATTTGTATCACAGATAAAATAATAATATGATTATATACCTTATATATATATTTAAATGCTTAATCACAAACAATATAATAATACTCGAGTTTAGTAAATGGCATAACGTACGTACAGTCGCTTTATTCTGCTTTTTTTTTTAAAAAAAATTACCTCTGGCTCAGACAGAAGGACGTGTGACTGAAAGTGGTGATAAGAGCACAAAGGACCTAGATAAGTTTTTGCGACATGTGTCCTTAAGCTCCCACTAATATTGAGACACAAAAAAGGAACAACACAGTGTGTATCAGACTTGTATGAAACTTGTCCACTTGCTCTTTTTTTTTTTGGTACATCCCACTTACACCTATCCTCATAAGTATAAAACCCTAAATTGCTTCAAACAACTTTGTGACTTATTGGTCTATGTTACACTAAAGTGAAGCACCCACAAGTTATAGTGTCAAGTTCAGTATGTGTCTTTGGTTGGTATTGTGTTCCAGTCCAGTGGAACTGTCCCCTTGATGTCACTTTCTCTATAGCTACATGCCAAACTAGCTAGTTGCTTGTGTGTATGATCCCTTTAATTTCTCTCCTTTTGATCACCCTTCTTCATTGGAATGTACGTATACACCACACGTGGCTTGCTACTTCTGCTCCATTATTGTGGTTTGCCCTTTTAGTGTGTAATTTGTCCGCAAAAGTTCCAATTTTTCTTTAAATCTTAGTTCCCTTTTAGATTAGCGGCAGAAGCTACTTTTTTAACGTGATTTACAGTATATGAGGGAAGCATATGAGATGAATTTTGTCTCGATTTATGTAAATGTGTTTTACCATCACTAATGCGAACAGTGCCTTAATCGAACTGGATAGCATCTAGTCATCTGATTCATCATGGTCGGCACCACCAAATATATCTTATATGTTGATATGAATGTCAGAGAGATAGAGAAGATCTGTGGACATAGATACTAGCTATCTAGTTAGGCAAATATTTTCAGCGCAGTCATATTGTTATTAGGGTTCTTGTTGATCTCCCGGAGAAGTTTGGAAAATTTAGATTGATAGATCAAATGAGTCACAGTTCAATTTGCAAAATATGGTACCTAAGAAGATCGAGATAAAGTATATGGATATGTTTACGGAGCTTGAAACGAACACATGTGAATTTATTAATATATTTAGTTTGATAAGTTTTTTTGATAACAAAATGTAAATGATCATTATTAAGCATGATCTACCGTCAGAAAATAATCAAGAGTTAGATTGTTTTTTGTTATCATTTTGGTTAACAATAGTGATAATTGATCATGATTGAAAATCCACTATAATGAATGGAGATGTCACTACAAAAATGAACATGCTTTAACTTCATTTATTTGACGGTACTCTACAAAGGACAGTTAAAATAACTACAACTGTTTAATTTAAAAAAGATATTCACATGACGGTTTTTTTACTTAATGTTAAAATATTTGGCAATAAATATATATAACTATCTCTATAATAAATATTCCCTCTATCCTAAATATAAAACCTTATTTATTATATAGATTTTAGATACATATATAACACCTCCTTTATAGTGTAAGAATATGTTATTTGACAGTCACTCGGTCCTAAATATTATGATTGACATTTTTATATTTAATCAACAAGTGTCATGACTCATATAAGTCAAAATTTCTAGTCCTCCATCAAGTAATTGAGAACATGGCCCCACACACACGTATGTATATATAAAATTGATTGTTATTTAGTGAAGAGCCTCACATGTTGTTGTTACAATTCAAATAAATGGCCATACACTCATATTCTATTCCTTTAATCAATCAGCCAAATAAATAGTAAAGAGATCTTGTAATTGTTAAAATCACATATTGATGTGCCAAAGAAAAAACTAGTTTTACCCCTCAGTTATCTGACGGTGGCATCTTGCTTATCATCAACCCAATATATAGTATGTCTTTCTACTTTTTTTTGGATGTTTTTGTATGAGAAACAATTAAAGCAATTCTCATGTATTTGCATGATGTAGTTGCATAATGTATTTGCCACAAGACTACATAACACTATTGTATGAGCTATTACAAATTTGAAATGACTTGTGTTATACTAACTTATAGCAAATATAACTTACTACAACCATATGAGTTAAACAGAGTTTATTTCAATCTTAAATATATATAAGATTTCAATTAATTTTATCATTCCAAATTTATAATTATTGTTTTTAAAGTATTACTATTGATTGGATGTTTCTATATATACTTCTATTAAGGGTAATGCACAAAATTAAACATGATATTTTAGATAAATCAATACACTTTTATTACAAATAACCAATTTAACTAATTTCCTTATAACTACAAATATAGGATTGAATTCTTATATTAAAAGCTCAAGTTGTGGTTATAGAAGTATATATATTGGCCTCAGGACTAACCAAATTAACTATAGACCTTTGCTTGAGAAACTCATCACATGCAGCCGTGTACACACATACACACAGATATACAAATATGAAATATAGTTCGAGTCTTCGACATATGTTTGTTATCAACCAAAGTTTATTTAATTAGTTTAATGTTGTTTGGTGTTGACACGTGGAGGACTTAGGCATAAGGATGATTATGTGCCTAATTCAAATGATAACGTTGGTGATTATATGACAAGGACCATCCAACTTCCCACTCCTTCTTATATACTGACACATCATATGCACTATACACAAATAGAACACACATGTTTTCAACTATGGAATGATTATATTTACTTATAATTATATAATAGCACTACCAAGTGTGGTTTGACCTATATTTTTTTAAGTAATCGCTTCATGATGCTAGCTTAATTTGTAGGTTTGGCCATAATTCACCATGATACTGATCGATCGAGTTGTAAAGGTATAATAATATCACTAATTTTTGTCTTCACATTAATCCTATCTAAAATTGTCACACAAGCTCCTACCTTTATTAATTATGCACCCCCACTTTCTCTCGTTTAAGCTATATTATAATATTACCATATAAAAGAATTATGAGAAAAAACATTGATTGGCTAGTTAGATGGCTTGTTGGCTAGGACTTGGCTTCATAAATTTCATATTTAATTTATTATAAAGCCTATTAGCTTTCCAATTGTTGACTTTTTATTTTTCATAATAATTTAAGTTTGGGCAGGCTAGCTAATCATGGTATTTTGCTTCCATTATAAAAATGAGATAAAGCACAGAGAAGCAGCTGCTAATTAAAGAGGCACAATTATTGGCTATATAGATAAAAAAATCAGTGCAATAATTAGGAAGGTGATTAATAATTCATTAAAGTGGGGTATTAGAGAGGGAACAGTTGATCAGTTGCTTATGTGGAAAAATGAGAATCTTGAATGTTGGAGTGCGTCTTTTTTGACTTATTCTTCAGCTTTTTTGGTACCCTACTTTGACTCGTCATTTCATCATTTCGATGCTAATTATTGTTACTGGTGAAGTTTATTCTAATAATGCCCACCCTTATTCGCAGTACCTCATTTTATCATATTCTGATGCGAATTATTGTTGTCTGCTGTGAAAGTTTATTCTTAACATACTAGGCCCAAAATTAAGTGTGTGTAACTTTAATATTGTGCTTGTTTAGGAACACCGTTTCCCAAACGGTTCACATATTCCAATATAAAATCATATCGAATTATGTAAAAACTATTTTGAAATTCATTAAAACCATCTCGAAATCCATAAAACCATCTCAAAATCTGTAAAATACCTCGAAATCTATAAACTCATTTCTTCCAACGAACTTTCCAAACACACGCAATAATTTCTCAACTTTGTTCCTATTGAATATAAATACTTTAAGAGATCCATAATATAAGTTAATCAAAAAGTAATTAATATTTATTTATTAATTTTGTCATTTAATTATAATTAATCCTTAAGTATATTTTCTCAATTGATTTCTTCATAAACCTCATCAGTAGGGATAAAATGAATCTAAAATGAATTTAAAATAAATTTATTGAGTTTCCTTTTTTTTTGGTTTGGCTAAGTTTGTTGAAATCGATTGGAGAGAGTAAATAACACACACCAACATTTAATGAGTGTGAAAAAGGGGAAGCTAGTGACCAAAAATATTAAGGACATTTACACACATAAATAACTAGTGACAAAAATAATTCATGGCATGCCTCAAGTTTCATGCAAAGCAAAGATAAACTAGTATAATATCCTTTTTATGCAATAAAACACCCATGAGCCTTAGAAAATGGATATAGTTCATGCATGTGACACACACACACCATTATTTTTTTTCAACTTTTTTCATTCTAATTCTTTTGATACATATATGCATTAGGTATATACTGAGTAGACTAAGAAATTATTATATATATATATAGAGGATCAATAATTAAAATGAGACGGCATATAAGCATATATGAATCTTTTTATATAATTCCTTTCATATTATGTGAATAATTAATAAAGATATAGGGATGAAGATCAATCGAAAAAGGAGTGGACATAAGATATAAAGATATCGAAATGGAACAGAAAGTTGTTTTGTCGCATTAGAGCTAATGGAAAAGAAAATTTTGAGACGTAGAAAGTGGATACAGAGACAAGAGCCTGGTCCAAACACATCAAGACGATAGTTGTCATTTTGCAGCAACTTGTGTTACGGTAGTACTATGGGATTAAAAGCTTGAAGGAGAGACACATATGGCAAGATTCTTTTATCAGATTCCATTATCATCGCTACCATCATCATCATCTTCTCTTCCTTCTTCCTTCTTCCACATATAGCAATATACCCCTTCTGCATAATTCCCAAACCTAGGTAGCAGAAATCTAGAAATATGCCCATCATTTTTTTTCTTGTCAAAAGCTTCAATGTCGATCTCTAGCTACAATAATAGCTTCGTTTGGAAACCCGTTGAGAAAACGGACACAGATTCCTAGGTACTTTATGTGAGAGGAATTTTGTCTCGGCTTGCGTGAGAATGGGTTTTGGGGGTCAAAACGGGGTTCCTAACG
>JANTPZ010052571.1:0-10040 GCA_025593235.1 Vachellia pachyceras | reverse complement strand
GAAGGAAGGAGCTCCCTCATGATAGGTACTAGAGTTGTTACCCAATCCAGGCCAGTGATCCTCAAGAACATTTGCTCCAGCGTGCTTAGCATCATTTTTCACTTTTTTAGAGCGCCTGTAAAGTTCTTCCTCTTGGTGAGAAGCAGAAGCTAGCAAGGTTTTTTTACCAGATGATCGCAGAGCATTTTTCTCCATCGCAAACTTCTATAACAGCGTCCTTATTTTTATAATTCCTTAGTTGCAGCTTAAAATTTGGAAAAAAACGTAGGCCCAGAACAAAAACTGTTTTTTAATAAAGCCCAAAATCCTGCAGCACTCAAAACAGGAGCCCTGGACCTTCTTTTTTTTTTTTTTTTTTACCCAAAACACAAAGTGATATACCATGTAAGCCCCACAACCGAAGGTTCCAAAAACAAGAAGTAAAATAAGCCAATTTTTGTTTCACTGAGATAAATTTAAAAACTTCCTCAGCAACGGAAGGTCCAGAGTAGGCAAAAAAGCCGCAACAGAATACGGGCCAACAATGAACACAGACCAGTAAATCGGACATCAGTATATATTAGTCCATAACACCTAATTGAGCCCACTTAATTCCTTAAACTTAATAGATCACTTTAGAAATTGGGCCGGAATAAGAAATAATGGCACCACATATAAGTTTAATATATGGTACATCGTTGAATTATTCCAACATATTATGGCACCCCATCACAATAATTAACCAGACTAACTAAAATAATTAAACAATGTGACTACATGCAACTTGTGAACCTTGATTTTTTAAATGCGCACACACTTGTTACTTTTTTAAAAGAATTCTGGGGCGGGTTCGTGTATTTGATGAAAGGTGACGTAAGTAGTAGTTTCATTGTTTAAAGTATAATTTAAAGGGGAGAATAAGTTTGGCAAAAAAAAAATAATAATAAAGGGGAGAATAAGCAAAAGGATGTGAGCCCGTGTGCGTGCGATGTGGATATCGATTAACTCCGTACAGCTCAGGCAGACGCACGTGGCCTGACGAGAGCTAGACAGATGCCATGCATGCAAATACTCTTTGGGACCCATATTGACCACTGATGTGCGCCCGGGCGTGCGTGTGATGGGATAACGATTAACTAACTCCGACAATGAAGTAATGGAGAGACATAATCTTGACAAAATAAGAGATAAAGAAAGATTAAAAGAAAAGCGAATACCATCATTACATATTTATCCCTTCTTACTAGATGAAGCAAGATCTGATCCTCATGGACCATAATGTGCAAAAAATTTTTATTCTTTTCTGCTAATTTCTTTATAAGCAACGTGTACTTGCTTTTTCCCCTCTCTTTGAGGAAAATTAACGTTTACAAAGCGACCATGGATCTGTTTGTTTTTTCTGTTCTCTTTTATATTTTCACCATAGCTTTTAAAAACTATTTTTATAAACATTACTTATTTACATTATAGTATTTGAACATCCTTTAGTCTTTTAAAAGGTTAACCCTTTTCTTTTCTTTTGACAATTCGATAGATTTTAAAATTTGAAAATGGCAAAGGATATGCACAATTCTATCGTTGACACCAGGATAAAATTGAGCACGTCATATTTAGGAACGAATGCACAAAAGATAATTATTTCCTCAACGTCAAATTGACACCAAGGTTTTTTTAAATCAGAAGGGCATCGCGGCATTTGATTAAATACTGAACGCACAATATCCACTATGAAATCAAGAGAGTGCACATAAATTGCTACATTTATAGATAATAGAGTTTAGGACTTGGGGGGGGCGTTTGGAGGCATAGCCCAGACTTTTCCCAGTGTCATTAACGTTGTTCCTGTTATTACCGCCCTTCGAGGAGGATGAGCCATTACTGTTGTTATTGTTGGAAGAAGATGTGGATCGTCCATACCCCACGTTATTTCCAATGTTACCTGAAGAACTCATCCTGTATTATCAAATCAGAAGAACGTTAATGACTTTGTGGACATATATACACATATATATATCGGACCATAATTCACATAATTATCTCCCATTACCACCTTTTTACCCTTTGCACAAGGAGCCAATGAAACGTGCGCGCGCTCGTAGTTTTCAAGGAGATGACTACGTGAATTATTACTTCTCACATGCAGTGTCCGGCGATAATTCACATAATCTTCCCCCATTCCCACAGTTTTCTTGCATTTGCATCATTTAAATGTGCGTTATCACCATCATCATATCATTATCATTAAAGTAAAATACTGTAACCTCCCTTGCATTTTGTTTTAATTACACATGCATCCATATATTTACCAGATCCAAACAGTTAACTCCGTTCAGAACGGTAAGGGATGAATTGTGAAACTGAACGGGTAAGGATGGTGGGAAGAGTGAGCCCAGAAGAAAGATAGTCTCAGAAGGCGGAAGGAGGAGGAAGGAGAAGAAGGAGAAGGAGAAGGAGAAGGGAGCATAGACGGGGATCAATCGGGAAAACAGAAAAGTGAGAAATCAGGGAGCCGACGACGATGACGAGGGTCGAGCGTAAGGCGTTCACTGATCGGCACTGGCCATCCCCAAAACTCTTTTGTCCTGGCCTCGCCTCCGGCATCTCTATCTGAACCGAAAGAAGAGGCCACCGTGAGGCGAGTGAGTGACAGAGCAGCAACCTGAGCTGCGGCCAAGACGTACGGTGGCCGTTGAAGCCTCATACCAAAACAAAACAGAGACAGGCATTCCCTCCCCCCTCCCCCCCAACACACACAAAACAGACGTATATGAAGTTTACCTGCAGGAGAAGTGACACCGGCCAGCCGATTACTTGCGAACTTTGTACACACCGATACCGTGACCTAAAAGAACTGAGAGTTCTGTAATGTCTATATCTATGGAGAATGCGATACTCAGAAAATATGGATTTATATAGAGAGTGAAAGCCGGGTCTTGGGGTCTTGAAATCCATTTTGGTTATTTTAATATTTTTAATGTAATGAGTACAAGACTTAAGAATGAAGGTAGTTCATCACAGCTCAGATATCACTTGAAACGAGATTTTATCACTAGCCAATTTAAAGAGTTCTTATTGGTGTAAACTTACCGTTTAATGTTATATTAATATATGTTCATGATTAAAAGAAAAAAGATACTTTGTTCTTCACGCCAGAGAGAGGGAGGGAGGGTGGTTTTGTATCGACGCAGCATAACTTCACTATTTACCCTCCCAACTTGGCGTGTCGTCTTCGGTTCTTTCCTTTCTTTCTTTCTTTTTTTATTTTGTGGGGCGGCGAGGCTCATCTTCTCTAAAATAAAAATGAAAGAGGAATAAATAAATTTGATGTGATGGAACCTACTAGTGTGATTCGCTCAAAAAAGGAAAGGATAGTGACGGGGGAGAAATACTTATCGGTAGCGAGGAAGAAATAATGGCAAGGAGAGCAATGGAGACAGTCGTGTGCTGATCCTGGTAGTTGGAGAACATCTGAGATTTCCTGGTGGGAATCACAGTGTCTCTGGGGATCAACTTTAGGTTTGTTTGATTAGCCCGTTTAGACAACCAAAATCTATTCATACGTTTATTGAGACAAAATTCCTCAGCTCACCAAACAGGAGGGAGACTCACGTAACCAGTGACGAGAGATAGATAGATAGATACCATGCATGCAAATGCTCTTTGGGACCCACCTTGACCCTTTATCTCTTTTTTATTATTATCTCTTTTATCTCTATATACAGTATATACTACTATATATAGAGATGGCATGTCTGTATTTTTTTCATCAACCTTCACCCCGACTAAAAAAAATTTCCAATTAAACATGAGAATTATTTATAAATATATTAAAAAATATTACTGTTTTAATTCATAAGTAGTATTACATATCTTTTATGGGTATTACTCCATGACGCGGAATTATTATTTTCTTAAAAATTGTAAATTTAAATATTATATTGATTTAATAGATAATAATAATGTTTGGGGTGATCGATCATAGAACCTCAATGCTTCGCTTTATACTAAATTGAAAGAAAGAATGTAGAGAAAGGATTAGTGGAGCTTCCATTTTCCATCCAAAGCAAAGCAAATTAGTAATATAGTAATGTTTGTGGTGATCGCTTTTAGCATCTTTTGGGTTTATTTTAAAAATATTTTTGTTCATAAAAGTTACTTATACCTTAAGATCATATCTGGTTGGAAGAGAGGCAGAGAGAAGCTTACATTGAAAATATATATAATCCATTTATTTTAATAATATTTTTGTTTTAATATCTCATGTTAAATAAATATTTTTAAAAATATATTGTTTTAATATATAATTAATAATATATATCTTTATGGGTATTACATGATATAGCATTATTTTTTAAGAAAAGTACATTTAAATATTATATTGATGTAACAAATATTTAGAATAAGGAGCAAGAAAAAAACATAAAAAAATTCTCAATAAAGGACAATTGTGACAACATAATTTCCATTTAACTCAAACTGTTCTAAAACATCGCTGCAGTCTCTATATTGACTAAACCAAAAGTTATGATAAAACATATAGGCTGACGTAGAAAAGTCCAACTATAGGATGATGACCAAGAGCACTGGCCGCAGGGGGAAAAATCAAAACATCAAATTCTTAAAAAGTTATGACAAATTCCCTTAATTTACGGGGCTTCATCCTTATCAATTACTTTCTACACACAATTTGCTGTTCCCGTTCCTAATAGATATTACGTGCTCAATTGTATCCTTGGTGTCAAAGATAGATCATAGAATCATCTTTTGTGTACTGATCTATCAATCCTCACCGACTTTATCATTAGTAGTAGCATCAGGTAATTCTATCTTTTATTATTTTAAATAAATAACATCCATTATTTCAAAAAAAAAAAGGTCAATGTTTATATTTCCTATAACAACTTTTTACCATAAGCAATGTTGTCATATAAATTTTAGGGGTTTAATCTCATCATAAAAAGTTCACATCGGAACAACATTAATTGATTAGATATATTATTAACTTGACAAGTCCATGTACCATCGCATGTTTTTCAAAAAAAAAAAAACTATTATGTCAAAATCAAAAAAGTAAAAAGAAGTTTTTTTCCATATAAAAGAAAAGCCATATATAGCACTGAATGAGCCCATGTCGGCTTGCGAAATAGCAGCGTGGGCCATAAACCGAGCCTGTGACTATACCCATAATATATAGACTGCCTCTCATTCTTTTTATTGGTCAGACAGCCACGACCGTTGAGAGACCTTTCCACCTTTTCCTGATGCACGATACAGATTGAGTCTGAATTAATCGAAACGAAACTCCAGGGATCCGGCGGGCAACAAAAAAACTATGTACGTTAAAAAATGTGTCCTTTTCCTGAATACGTCGTAATTTACATAGTAAACATAGCATCCTCTTTCTTCTCTCTCTAGCATAGGATAGTAAATATAGCTTCTTCTTTCTTCTCTCACTAGACATAGGAATCTTTCTAGCACCTTTTTTTAATAGGAATTTGAATTTTAATTTACCATATGGTGAGAAATTAAACTTTCATGTTAGACATAATCCCGATCAATATTTTAATTTATATTTTTTTATACATATCCCAACTTTTTTTTTTTGAATGGCAGCAAGTTGCGTTGGACCGAACACGGTGAGAAGGCCTAGATTTCTGATTTAGCTTATACACACAGCATGGGAATGAAAAGATTATCCCTAGGATATGGGCCTTAAGGGTGATGTTAAATAGTACGGATGACTTTCCAGCCCAAAAAAGCCCAGTCACAACGTCAAAGTACTGAAGTGCATAGCCTTAATCTCAAGCGGAAGTTCATGTGATTCACTTGCTCTTACAAAAGATTACCAATTCCTCCTGAGGAATTAAAGTTTGAATACTTACTAAGAAAAGTATTTATATTTAATGTTCGGTAATATCTTGAATAGGATTGTCAATAATAGAATGATATAATTGCTAACCAAAAAAATTTCGTACCAATTACATTTATATTTTAAAGGGAAAATTTTCAATAAATAGAGGGTTGAGTCGGCTAACTGCTCAACAAATAACAAACAAATATTTAAATTCCTTTAGAAGATGTTCCCAAGTTTAATACTCACCGTTCAATAATGTTTTGAAGTGGATTGCATGTAATAGGTGGATGTATGTACAAATTATTTTTTTAGAATTATCTAATGCATGCAAAAGATAAAATAAAATAAATCCTATGAGATGATCAAAATGAATGGGTCAATTAACGAGAATTGGTTGTAGTAGAGAGGATTAATCATTCACAAGGTAATGAACCAATATTTAAATTTGTGTTAAAAGATATATTCATATTTAGTATTAATAGTGTTTTAAATGTGATTACATCTCAAACACGTGCAGGGGAAAAAAACCAACAAACCAGGGGTGACAAAAAAGTCAAGAAAATCAATAAAACACTCGATGGGGACAAAAGTATTTATTTCTTGACTATTATGTTATCGATCAATTATTTTGTTATGTAGTATTTACATTTTATTGAATTTTGAACTTATTATATTCATATATATGTTTTCAGTCAAATCAAATCGATTTAAACTTTTGATATTTAGATTTGACGAATTTTAAATAATTATCAAAAGAAAATGGATTTTTACTTGGTATAAAATAAGACTGAATTGATTTGGTCGCTTGATTAATATTAAATCAAAAAAGGAGTTTTTTTGGTTCCGAACTGATGTTTTAGGTAAAAAAAACTGCATAAAAATATAATTAAATTATCTGAATTTTTAATTTGAATGAAATTAAATGATTTTTTAAGAAATTCATATAAATTTCTTCCAAAACAAAAATATTATACAAACTTTTTTATTTGTTTAAAATCATGTATATTTTATTTTTTTTCTAAACTATACAAAATTTCTTTAACATAAATAACAAATTATAAAATTTATTCAATCTTATTGAAATTATATAATTTTATTTTTAGGTAAAATATCATGTAGGTTCTATAAATTGAGAAAATTTTTTTAGCTAAGTTAAATTAAAAATTCAGGTATTTGTTTTTGAAAATAGAACGTTCAGACAAAATATGAGGGAAATGCAGTAGGTTCGGGAGAGACACTTTTAATATTTTTAAATTTATAGAGTTTGATCTTTTTAAATAAATATGATTTTTGGTCTAATTTTCCCAAGTTATTATTCATTCTTTAATCATTAAAAAATTTATATCTTTTGAACATGTTTTTAATTTTTAAAAATTAAATTGATTGATCTAATATGAATTGAGTTCAAACCTAAACCAAACTAAACACACAAGCATCCCTTGTCCTTAACATTCTCTTATTTTTACAATGAAAAATATAAAAGTGACGAAAGAAATGGAAAACATAGATGATAAAGATAAATATGAGATTAGTCAATTTAGCATAAAAGAATATGATCTAAAATTCCCAAGTAAGAGAATTAAATACAAAATGGTCCCAAACATTAGCATTAGATACAAAATGGTCTAAAGATTTACAAAATTACCATAAGGTCCTAGGAATAGCTACTGAGGTTGTGAATGAAGGCTACTGATGATAGAGATAAACCTAGGTTTTGTAAATCTTTGAATGTATAGCTGAAAAGTTGAACAGTCAAATAATGAATTTGAAGTGACACACTAAGAGCTTGTTTGGAAACTATTTTGAAAATAGCTTTTACAGATTCCGAGGCAAAACCTAGATTTTGAAAAATGATTTATGTTTGAGAAGTTATTAGCTTTTACGAATTCTGATGCAAAAAAGTTGGTAGGAAAGAGGAAAGAGAAAAAAATGAAAAGTACGAAATAGGAAAAAGAAGAAAGAAAATGTAGGATAGATGAAAGAGAAAGAAAGAAAAAAGTAGAGAATATGAAAGAAAAATAAGGGAAAAAGTAGGAAAGATGAAAAAGAAATGAGAAAAAAAGTAGGAAAGATGAAAGAGTATGAAAAAGAGGAAAAAGTATGAAAAAGAAAACCGAGGTTTTGTAACTAAAATAATTTTTCTGAAAATTTTTTGTATTTGGACAAAATCTAGATTTTTAGGTAAAACTTAGGCTTTGAAACCAAACATAGATTTTAGGAAGAAGATGGAAACAAGCCGTAAATGCTGGGCCATTCATTCACATAATGGGGGCTACAATTAAAATACAACAAAAAGGGGGGGAACAAGTAAAAAAAACAATAATAATACAGTTACATGAAATGATGAAGCACATATGAATAAGAAATATAATTTTGGGAAATTAAATAAATTGAGAGGAGATTATTTTGTTTTTTAATTTTTCAGCCGGTGGTGGTCATCATATTGACAAATTCATCGAAATTAACTTGGTCATCACCATCTAAATCAGCCTCTCTTATCATTTGATCCACTTCCTCGCCTGTTAATTTCTCTCCTAGGTTTATCATTACATGCCTCAGCTTCAAAAGAATAAAACACACAACATATTATTTCCGATACAATTATTTATTTAATCAAATATCTCTGGCTACTAAAATTATGCAAATGTCTTCTATAAAGAATTCATAAGTTTAACTCAGTCATAAATTAATATCTAAAATTCGGATAATCAACACAGTCATACTTTAAAAAAAAATAACATGATATTTTAGTAATTTTTGTGGCCAAGCTATAAATGTAGAAATTTAAAAAAAAAATAGTTCAAGCATAAAAGATATCGAACTAAATTTTAGAAATTGAGTTGAAATCTAGTTAAAACTATAAAATTACATAATTATTTTTCCCTTAAAAATATGCACAATCCTTATTTAGAAAAAATAGAATAAAAATTGTGCAATTTCCCTTCATTCATAGCAAATGTTAGCACAATTTAAAATAGTAATAAGTTATATCTGAGTTTGGTAAAAAAAATTAAAATACCATCTAATTAACTTTTGCTCTTCCGGTAAATAAGATCTGCACAGGTTTTGAAATTATAAAAACAATTAAAGCAATATATATAGGCATATATATAATTTATATGAAAACGTGGCATATGTAACATATAAAGTTAGAGATTGTTTTGCGAATCTGCCTAAAATTTAATTGAATAAAATTAATGTGATGTCAGATCTATACGCGTGGAGACTGGAGAGAGAGGAGCTCTCAAATGTCAAACCTAACAATTTTCTATTAACAAAACAAATATTCATTGAATGCTAGATGTGCTTCTAAACCCTGTATCTAAAATACGAGGCAGTTAATTTTTAAAAAAAAATAAAAAAAGTTAAATACATTTTAAAGTAATATATATTTATAAAGTAATATCGATCCAGGAACTTGAACCCAGATGCAGCATCTCAGCCTGCAGGCGGGCTTCTCAACCTAGGTTCATAAAGCACAAAACGGAGGCGTTTTGGTTCTACAGGTTTTTGTCTATTGTGTATGATCATATTATTAACCCAGGGCACTGGACCAAAGAGATGAGAGATGAGGCACTTGAGCCTGCTGATTTGTTTGATCGTAATATGAGAGTGGTGGATGTTGGAGGAGGGACTGGGTTCGCAACTCTTGGGATAGAGAAGCATGTTGATGCCAACAACGTTACTATTCTTGACCAGTCTCCTCATCAGTTGTCCAAGGCTAAGCAGAAGGAACCCTTGAACGAATGCAGGATCATTGATGGCGATTCTGAAGATCTTCCATTTCCAACTGATTATGCTGACAGATATGTTTCAGCTGGAAGGTGATGTCTCTGTTAGTATTTGCTTTTGTTGGTTTTGGTGCCATCCTATGCTGAATTTGAAGTCTGAACTAAGGGAAACTATTATATCTTATAATTCAAAGGTTATTATAAAATTTGTTATGAACTTTATGTGAGAGAACTGATTTTCAGATTAATATTCAACTGTATACCCCAACATTCTGGTTCAGATTTTTTACAGATTTGTGGATCATCTTCCCCAAGGAGGAAGAGTATATTGAATGGCTTCAGAAGGCCGGCTTCAAAGATGCGAAGCTGAAATGAATTGGTCCAACATGGTATCGTGGTGTACGCCGACATGTATAATCATGGTTGCTCTGTTACAGGTGTGAAGCCTCTTACTGGGACTCTCCCCTACAGGTAAT
>JANTPZ010052417.1:0-10438 GCA_025593235.1 Vachellia pachyceras | reverse complement strand
CTTAAAAATGAAAGTTTTCAAGTTAGTCCCTTTTAACAATTTGAGTTACTTGAGGCCATAATTTGGTTCCAACTCATCATAATGGAAGCTAGGAGGGTCAAGTAAGAGGTGTTACATAATTAAACCAATATATATATATTTATATATGACATTCTTCCTTCTTCCTCCTTGTCCATCCTTCTCACCTACTATGCCTCATCAGTCATCATTTCCTTGCCTCTTGAACTACCCATCTTAGCTATATTTTATTAAAAGGAAGGGTGAGATTCAAGAATCCTGTAGAAACTATAATTTATTAGATAGTCATTCATATAATTTACAATCATACAAAAACAAGCCACATTTTTATACAGCAATAATACGCATCACAAGGTCCCACCTCAAAAGTTTTGCATATATAGCGTAATAATTCACATCATGAGGTCCCATCTCAACAACTTGGTACATCACATAGCCATGGACAAATATGAAATTGCATATCACACAATTGGGTACTCTTACCTGGGTACTGCTACACCAAAGCATACCAAAAACCATCATTTCTCAAAATTGACTATTCTACAAAGCTAATATCTGTACCATCATTTCTTAGAATCAATTATTCTGCAAAGCTAATATCTGTACTCTTTTTGTACCGCACTGTCAAGGCATAAAACATTCTTCCACAGAACCGATTGATCAACATGATCCAACATGCATGACAAATATGGCACAAACAACCATGCATAATTAAATATGTAAAAATAAGATAAAAATGTTTCTATCTGTCTCCTTTCTTTCTTCATTACCTTTCCCTTCATTTCCTTTTCCAATCTTCCTTAGGATGCTAAATCAAATATCAAATCCTGAAAACATAACATATAACATTACATTAATTATACGTTTTTCGAGCTTTATTTAACTCCATTTTCTCTCCTATTTTCACGTCTACCCCTTTACTTTATTTATTTCTCATTCAAGGTGTGTTCTTTATCTAATCATAAAAGGAGGAAATCATTACCTTTATTATTGATTGCTTTTTATTCATGTACTTATTCAACTTATCCTTTTTATTAATTTTTGCATTTCCAACAAATTTGTAAAAATCATAACTTACTCCAAATAATTCCAAATGTGGTGGTTTAAGCTTCTATTTAAAGCTCTCTACATTCTCTTCCAAGAAAAATTACCATGCAAAATTGATTTTCAATCAAGATTCTCAAATAGGTACTTCAAATTGACTACTTGTTAGCAACTTTATAGTTTTCTAGATTTCAAAGTCAAACTTTGATGGTCCATAATTTACAATCTACTTGTCCAAATAATGCATTCTAGGACTTATTTTAAAGCTTATTATGATTACTATTTGATTACCAAAATTCATAGTTTAACAAACCATTTGACTATCTAAAAAATATGTTCAAAATTCACCCTTCCAAAATGAAAGCTGAATTGCTTTTAATTCAACAATCTTAACACTCTACCAATTTTTCAATCAACGTATCTAACTTAACCAAAAAGTGGCAATATTGGGCTTGTCTGTTGGAGCTTTTGGAAAAGCCAAGCGCACGTTCAACAGTGTTTTTCCGTAAAATGGGATAATCTCCTTCAAATATTTACCTTGGTTTGCATAAAAGTACTTCTCTACCGCATTTCCAAACGGTCACATTACTTTCAATCCTCCACAGTTACTTAGCATATTGTCCTTTTTGATAAAACACAATACTATTATTAGTGTTACAACTTCAGTTTTTATTTACCAAATCCACATAGCATTTAGCAAATGTCAACTCTTTTACGATCCTTCACTTCAAATTTGGAAATTCAAGATTTCTATAACTTTTACGTCTTTAAAATTCATTTTCATACATGACTCACCAAAAGATAATAATCACATCCTCAACATCTATCATAAATTCAAAAACTTCCAGGCCCTACGGTTATTTTTAACATTCGAATTCTTTTAACTTATTATAATAGTAAAACATCTAATAAAACAAGCATATCCCCAAAAAAGGAAAACAATAGCTATAGCTTAACAAATTTATGGTCCAAAAATTCAACCATCCACATGCAGTCACAAAACAAAGTTCTATAAACCATACACCACTAGTTTCATATATCATCGAGCAATTAGAACTCCTTTAATTTTTTTTTTTCTTCTTTCTTTCTTCCAGGAATCCAAAGCCTCACTCCCAAAACAAGCATCAAACTTAAAATTCATAACCCAAAGCCAAACAAACACATGCAACATCAATTTTAAGTTTTCATCCACCTTTGGCCCCTATCTCAACCCTTGATCAGTGATTCCTTCACCTTAGATCCAATGTTATTGAAAACCAAATTGTTTCTTCAAGAACAAAGGCCTCTGTTTTAGATTTAGCAAGACAGAAAAACAAACCAACACGCAAGTCCTTAAACCCCGACCCACCGATTCAAACAACCCCATTCATCCTTCAACATGCTTCTTTGGAACCATTTTCATCCCAAATTTTGAAAAACTACAACTTGTCATTTAGAAACCGAAATCCCTGATTCAGTGTCTCCAAGACACGACTAAAACTAACCTGAAATACATGATTTTGACTTCCAATACCTTCTAAACACTCACATTTAACTTTAATCAGAATCACTCTCCCGTTCTCGGCCAAAATTTGAAGAATAAAAAAAAGCGTTCACATGAACGATGAACATGCGCTCACAGACCTCGGATCGATCAAGAAACAGCATGTATGGCTCGATTCAGCCCACAGAGCTGTTGTAAACACTTGATATTCTCTACAAATATAGTTTCAGTATAGATGGCTTTAATCTCACCTACATCTTCCTTTTAAGAATTAAAAATCCTAGGTGTGTAATTATAGTTGAAGGATTGATTCCCATCGAGGAAGAAAGTTGGGATACAAATTTTCAGGCAAAACCATTTGAATTAAGTTATGAGTACCTTTTAGAAACTTTAAGTAAACAATAAAAAAAACAATAAACAAGTAAATCGTAACAAGAAATATCAAAAGTATATATGTAGGAAAAAATGTATTATGTATACTCCTTTTGCCTTCTCACATTGGCAGTTGTTCCTTAAATAGGGTTCAGAACTTGAATCACAACAAACTTGCATTATTAAAGGTAAACACAACACACCCAACATTTTACATGTGGCAATTATAAAGCATTTGAAATCACTTTAGTTAATTACTACCTGTGAAGAATGAAGTTTGAAATTTTTTTTCGAATTGCTATTCACAGCTTTTTGAAAATGGCCCCTGTTGGGATTAGTACGTACACACAGCGGAATTTAAAATTTTTCTAATCCCAAATATGGATCTGTCAAAAGCGTTTAGATCGAGGAGATGAATACGCACCTTTTGCATTTCGAGATCATCCCTTCCTTTGCGTCTGGATCTCTTCAGATTCCACAACCTTCCGCGCTCTTGCTTTCGATCACGAGGAGCCGATGTTCTTTCAATCGCATTCCTCTACCGGCATTCACACGAACAGTCTCCAACAATAGCAGTGTGCTAGCGCCTCTTCGTTTTAGAATGGGATGCCACTACCCTTCACGAGCACTCATGTTTATAGAGCTCATGTAGTGCATAATAATCCAAGATTAATCTTTTGTTATCTTGAAAAATCTGAATTTTAATTTCAAAAGGATATTCAAGATCTAATCTTGATTAATCTTTAAATTTGAAATTTGAAATGATATTCAAGATCTAATCTTGAAATTTGAATTTCAAAAGAGATTCAAGATCTAATCTTGAAATTTGAATTTCAAAATATATTCGAGATCTAATCTTGATTAATCTTGAAGTTCGAAATTTGAAATTCAAAAGATATTCAAGATCTTATCTTGAAATTTGAATTTTGAAAGATATTCAAGATCCAATCTCGAAATTTAAATTTCAAAAGATGTTCAAGATCTAATCTCGAAATTTAAATTTCCAAAGATATTCAAGATATAATCTTGATTAATCTTGAAATTTGAAATTTGAAATTCAAAGAATGTGAAATTCGAATTTTGCAATCTTAATTTGGATTAAATTGATCTGATCAAATCATATCCATTTAATTAATCCGAATAATGAGCTAACAAATTTAATTTATCTCTATAAATTAAATTAATGCTAGTTGTTTAATTTATCAAATAAATTAAATATTAAACTAACACACATAAATATTATTTACATAATATTGTGCAATTTCAAATTTTAAACATATATATATACATTAATTTAAAATTCGAATAAACCCTAGAAATAAAGGTTATGTTGGGTTGTTCTTGCGTGCAACCCTGTAGGCCCATATAAAGTTGGCAGTGGGCTAATCTCACCATAAGCCCACAAGTCACAAGCGGTCTCTAGCAAGACATTACGAATACCCAAATCATACGGGGATCGTTAACACGACACAACCTTTTATGCAACCACATCATGTCCCTTTTGTCACGCGATATCTCGGTCAAGGATGAGGCATGTATAACGTAATCCTCCTATTCCCGACCATTACTTTTCGATCCCTTAGTAGTCTGATCAAAGAAACGAAAACCTCTTTTCGTTACAATATGTCCATACATTTCTCAGACTCACTCATCGAGGGGCCTAGTAATATCTCTCAACTAATGTGAGGGACAAATCCCATTTTGATCACTCACATTCCTCTACATAAAAACCCTTAAGCCCGATTATAGCCTTTATCATCACCCGATCACCTGGATCTTACTGATACCTACTAGTCATACTCAAGGTGAATGAGACATCCAGTCGAATACATAACATGACATACATAATGGATCCAATAGCCGAGGCATATTGAATATTACTCATGCGATCTCTTTGATCCGGTGTTTTAGGACATAGATCCTTTAAGAGAAGGATGCCATGAGACATGGGTATGTACCTTCTCTTCGAATCCTGCATATTGAACCTATACAGTATTTTGTCTATATATATACTCTGACTTAAGCCTATAAGCCTCTTGGATCTATCTCTATAGATCCTGATTCCTAGGATGTAAGTGGTTTCGCCCAAGTCTTTCATTGAAAAGGATTTTCCTAAGCAAGACTTGACAATCTATCAAGTAGAAATGTCATTCCCAATGAGTAGGACGTCATCAACACAAAGCACTAGGAATACAACTGTGCTCCCATTGACCTTCTTGTAAACACAAGGTTCATCCATGTTTTGAATAAAGCCAAACTCTTTGGAAACTTCATCAAAACGATGATTCCAACTCCATGATGCTCGCTTCAATATATAAATGGATCATTGAAGCTTGCATACCTTACCAGAGTCCTCTGGATGCACAAAACCTTCAGCCTGTGTCATGTATATATTTTCAAGTAGCTTTCCATTGAGGAAGACCGTTTTGACATCCATATGCCATATTTCATAGTTATAATATGCTACAATGGTAAGAAGGATTCTGATTGACATGGACATCGCTACTAGAGAAAAGGTTTCATCATAGTCAACACCATGAGTTTGTGTGAATCCTTTTGCAACCATTCTTACCTTAAAGACACTGACTTTGCCATCCATGTCGATTTTCTCCTTAAAAACCCATTTGCACCCAATGGTGTTTACACCTTCAGGTGGATCAATCAAGGTGCATACCTGATTATCATACATGGATTGCATTTCAGACTTCATGGCATCTAGCCACTTGTCAAAGCTTGGTCCTATTATGGCCTCTTGGTTGGCTCATTGTGTTCAATGAGCAACACATCATGACTCCCAGTAACCAGAAATCCATATCTCTGATGTAGTTATCATGATCTATCAGACCTCTGTAGGCCTTGTGTTACTTGAAGAGGCTCAATAGCATCTTATGAGTCTTCTCTGTCTTCCATCTGTGGTTCTGTGGTGTCTTGAGATTCTCAAATTTCTTTGAGATGCAATTTCCTCCCACTGGTTCTTTTACAGATGAACTCTATTTCTAGAAAGACACTGTTTTGAACAACAAACACTTTGTGTTCGGTGTGATTATAGATATAGTATCCCTTTGTTTCCTTGGGATACCCCACAAAAAGGTATTTGGAGGATCTGTTTGATAATTTATCGGAGGCCTGCTTTTTAACATAGACCTCACATCCCCAAATCTTGAGAAAAGACAAGCTTGGTTTCTTCCCAGTCCATATCTCATATGGTGACTTTTCAACTGCCTTAGATGGAACATGATTCAGTGTAAACGCAGCTGTTTCATGGCCTCAAAAGGAAGGTGGAAGATCCGTTTGACTCATCATAGATCGAACCATATCTAATAGAGTTCGATTCTCCCTTTCAGAAACTCCATTCCATTGTGGGGTTCCTGGAGGAGTGAATTGTGAGATTATCCCACAACTTCTAAGATGGTCAACAAACTTGACTTAAATATTTGCCTCCTCGATCAGATCAAAGGCCCTTAATTGTTTTGCCAAGTTAGTTTTGTACTTCATTTGGAATATTTTAAATATTTCAAAAGATTTAGATTTATGTTTCATTAGTAGATATAATTATATCTACTAAAATCATCTACAAAAGTGATAAAGTACAAATAACCTCCTCTGACAGGCGTATTTAATAGTCCACATACATCTGTATGCATGAGACTCAATAAATCAGTGGCCCTCTCACTATACCTAGTAAAAGGTGCTTTAGTCACATTTCCCAATAAACAAGATTCACACGTGTCAATTGATTGAAAACCAAATGAGTTAAGAAATCCATCTTGATGGAGTTTAGAAATGCGTTTCTCATTTATATGGCCTAGACGACAATACCATAGGTAGGTTGGATTCAAATCGGTTGATTTAATCCATTTAGCATTTATGTTATAGATATTTCCACTTGCGGGATGTTCTAAATTTAAAAGGTAATGATCAAAATGTAGATCACCATCAGCATAAAAATGTCAATACGATAAATAGAACATTTGTCATTCTCGGCAATGGAAGTATAACCTTCCTTATCTAAATAAGAAAAAAGAAACAATGTTACTACTCAAAGCAGGAACATAAAAGCAATTGTTCAAAACTAACAAAAGCCCACTGGGTAGAACTAATTCATAAGTGCATACAGTTAGAGCAGCAACTCTTGCTTTATTCCTAATGGTAGGTCCACTTCGCCCTTTTTTAGTTTTCTACTGCCCTTGAAGTCCCACACACTTGTATAGATGTGAGAACAAAATGTAGTATCAAATACTCATGCAGAGGAAGTAGAAAAATGAATATCTATAACATAAATACCTGAAGAGATAGCCCTGCTATCCTTCCTTATATTTTTCAGATTTTCTAGGAAGAGTTTGAAATTCGAAATTTGAAATGATATTCAAGATCTAATCTTGAAATTTGAATTTCAAAAGATATTCAAGATCTAATCTTAAAATTTGAATTTCAAAAAATATTCGAGATCTAATCTTGAAGTTCAAAATTTGAAATTCAAAAGATATTCAAGATCTAATCTTGAAATTTGAATTTTGAAAGATATTCAAGATCTAATCTCAAAATTTAAATTTCGAAAGATATTCAAGATCTAATCTCGACATTTGAATTTCAAAATATATTCAAGATCTAATCTTGATTATTCTTGAAATTCAAAATTTGAAACTCAAAAAATGTGAAATTCGAATTTCGCAATCTTAATTTGGATTAAATTGATCTGATCAAATCATATCCATTTAATTAATCCGAATAATGAGCCAAGAAATTTAATTTATCTTTATAAATTAAATTAATGCTAGTTATTTAATTTATCAAATAAATTAAATATTAAACTAACACACAAATATTATTTACATAATATTATGCAATTTCGAATTTTAACATATATATATATACATACATATATTTAAAATTTGAATAAACCCTAGAAATAAAGGTTATGTTGGGTTGTTCTTGCATGCGACCCTGTAGGCCTATATAAAGGTGGCAGTGGGCTAATCTCACAATAAGCCCACAAGTCGCAAGCGGTATCTAGCAAGATATTATGACTACCCAAATCATGCGGGGATCATTAACTTGACGCAACCTTTTATACAACCACATCATGTCTCTTTTGTCACGCGATATCTCGGTCAAGGATGAGGCATGAATGACGTCATCCTCCTATTCTCGATCATTACTGTCTCGATTCTTGAGTAGTTTGATCAAAGAAACAAAAAACCCCTTTTCGTTACAATATGGCTATACATTTCTCAGACTCACTCATCGAGGGGTCCAGTAATATCTCTCAACTAATGTGAGGGACAAATCCCATCTTAATCAATCACATTCCTCTACATGAAAAACCCTTAAGACCGATTATAGCCTTTTTCATCACCCAGTTAGAGGTGACTTTTGACTAAGTTAAAGCTTAGTCACTTTCATGTAGGAATCCAAGATGATCTCACATCAAAGGGGCATTGTGACGTCATTACATATGAGATAAGCTAATGACTTAATCCATGCAGCTTTCTCATAGCGGGTCGGTCCAGCACCATGTACTCTTATAAGTGTCTATGACTTTGATTCGTATCTCCATACCTTATCAAAGTCATACTGCCCTTACTTTATCTTTGTTCCCACATCGAGAACTGACCAGGGACATTTAGGACAATATTCATAATTTGCTCATGGATGGAATTATCATAATAAACATACAAAAGTTATGATAATTAAATGGAGAAAATACATTAAAATAAATCATGTGTGAAGTACAATGATTGACCCCTAGGGTACAATTTGCAACAGCCCCAACTCCGGAAAAATTATAATTAATTGTAGAAAATCGAAATAGAATAATTCCAAGTTATATGGAAAGATAATTTGATAAACTTGAAAGGAAAAATAAATTTTGGATAGTTTCATTTCAAAATCGTGTCCTGTTTCAATATTAAAACCTATTATTCATTTGGTCATTTTTTATTTTTAATATTTTACCCAATTTTGGAAGGACATATTTCTTAGTACGGTTATCGAATTTGGCTGAACTATCACTCATTGTAAAGATAAAAATTAAATTTATTTGATAATAAAATCTCACATCCTAACTCACTTGATTGCTTCAAAACGAAATGGTCAACTTTAGTTTCAATTTTATTGACTTTTATTCCCCCTTTTGTTCATACGTGGTCCAATTGAAGTATGGTTGCTTTAACTTACAATGCCAATGCCTTTGGAGCATCAAGAACTACTCTAGCATACTTGAGAGCAAATTCACCACTACACATGCTAATAATTATAAACCACACATAAACCCTTATGGACATTTACAACCTTTCAAATGCTAATCAAACAACAAATGTTCATACTCACCCTTGAAGTAATAATGTCCTTCTTCCTTCTTCTCTTCTTTGATGAGGATAGCTCGAAGGTCTGGTTACATGGATTTGGTAAGATTCTTGAGAATATTAGTAGCATAAGCAACCATTATCCAATCACAAAACATGCATTTAAAACATGAGTCATGCTCATAACTTATTTGCGATTAGAATATTATGCATACCTTACATGTCACATTACATAGACCGAGGCATCATAACATGAAAGCAATTTTCATCATATGATAACCTTGTCATCTACACTATGACATGTTATCTAATTCATTTAATAACAAGTAAATATGTAATAAACACAATTATATTTAATGTAAACAATAATTGCCAAACTACCTTTTTCTCCTTGCCTTTCTTAATCCCTTGTTTGTCAACTCTTTTCTTAATGTCCAATGGTCCTAAATAACATTATATAAAAATTACTAACTCATTAAGACCAATAATAACGGATGAGTCTTGTCGTGGGGCAATCAAATAAAAACTAAGCTAAATACAATATAGTAGTACTAACATAGATCAATCTCTACGTGGAGCTTATAATTAATTTCTAAGTAATTTAATGTAAATAGAAAATTAACCAAGAATAATCAAATGTAATTTTACTATCTAATTAAACTAATTGAATGCACTTGAATTCTATAAAATGGATGTCATAAGTGATTGAATTCACTAACCTTCCTTATCCAATTTTAATATTAAGTTCTTCTTTTAACTAAGAACAAGGACTAGCAAGAACTCTTACTAATCAATATTCCTAACTTTTTAATTTAATCTGAATCTAGATTCAATTAATCAATTAGAAATATCTTAATACTTAGCTCATATTAGATTTATAAAAGATTATCTTTACATCCAATTAATTCCTAGAAACCTAACAAATCAATCGATTTCAAGAGAATAAAAGAAAATAATTGAATAACAAAAGTGTTATAGTCCAATCATAATCAAAAGTACCAATATAACATAAGTATCACAATCCAGATTACATCAACCTATCATAATTTCTTCCATATATAAATCATAAACTCTAGTAACCTATAATTACATTCTACATATATAGAGATTGGAAAGTAAAATTAAAATCAAAGAACTTCCCTAATTGCTGAATGACTCAAATTAACTTTTTTATCACCATCGGATAACGAATCCGGGAAATCAACTCCCCTAGTAT
>JANTPZ010052409.1:0-10789 GCA_025593235.1 Vachellia pachyceras | reverse complement strand
GTTTATTTCAGCTACCTCTATCTTTATCTCGTGATATATTCAAGGTTGGGTCCTTGAATTAATTGGGTTGAAAGTTGATCAGAAAAGCAGAGTGTGTGGGACTCTGATTTATTGAAAAGTGTAAGGGGGAGAGTGTATCCCATTTGTAAAAGGCTGGTGAGCCTGTAATTGTTTAAATAGTGGATTGCAAAACTCAGAGGTGCTCTGAGGACTGGACGTAGGTCAGAAGGACCGAACCAGGATAACTTTGTTTGTTCTTCTTCCCTTTCCTCTCTCGGAGTCTTTATTCTCATCTTTTATTAATAAGAAGAAGGGGACCAATTCACCCCCCTCTTGGTCTAATCCTGCACTAACAGTTACTATCTGCCATTATTTGTATTTTCTTTTTTTAATGTTGTGTTATTTTTTTACAAGAAGAAAAGAGTAATGTTTTTTTTAAAAAAAGGAAAAGAATAATGTTCTTTTGAAAAAAGAAAGAAAAAACATAAGCTTTGGTTCTTGTAACTTATATCCTCAGGTTATTGCTATGGAACCATTAGATGAACTAATTCTTTGTGTCAATCGAGCTGCAACTGCTTTGGTTCTTGGAGGGAGCTTCTCTTCTACTCTTCCACCAGATTTATTAATTGTTGGACCAGGAGAACCTGTGCCATTGCAAGGGGACACAGTAAAAGTTCTGGCTTCAGTACTCACTCCAGCTTTCTGTCCATCAGCACTTTCTTTAAAATTCAGAGTTTAATTCAGTTCTATTATATGGCTTAGCAGGTGTGTTCTAGATTGCCCTACGTTGTTTTCTTCAAAAATTGGTGGCTGATTCTCTTCCTCTGAATGCCAATTCCATCTCTTATAAAAAGATTTTTGATTGCTATTGTCATGTGATATTTGCAGCAGCTAATTTTTTTTTAATAATATGTTGATGGGTTTCAAATGGTTATCTTGAATTGCATTGGTTTCTGATGGTTTGACTATGCAAGTTGTGGGATTTGCATCGAATTAATTCATTTGTTAATTAATTTATTGATTATTGATAATATATTGAATGGTTTTTGTAGAAACATCGCTTGAGTAATGAATGGATTACTATGAATTACATTGGTGGTGCATTTTGTATTTCTTGCTTGTTCTACAATGTATAATGCAGGTTGTCATGGCGGGCTGGCATGCTCAGGCTGTACAACCTGACTTCTTCTAGCCCGCAAGCTAATATGGGCTGGACTGCGGGCTGCAGGACAGCCCGTTTTCCTAGTACTACTCCTCCCCCAAACGACATCATGATCTCTCCTTCAAAATGCAATTCCTTTCAGTTCCCAAAATGGAGGCGTCTCCTGTTGAATCAGAATGCATGTAATATAATAATACTATTAATAAACAACAAAACAATAAAATAAAATAAAAATATTTTTTAAAATCCTAAACATTTCTAAAATTAATATAAAAGCAATAAAATTCCCAAATCATGTGATCAATCCCTATTTTATCAAAATATCTCCTAAATATTTTAATTTTGTAATAATAACTACCCAAATATATCAAATTATATTAAAAATGGGGAGTTACCATTGCGTGCAAGAAAAATAAATTCTAAACTACTATTTTTTAGATTTTATTTATAAGATTTGAGTAAATAAATGAAATTGGGTTGAATATAAATATGAAAGACGCTCTTGAAAATAAGTAAATGACTATCCTTGTTCAATTAAAAGTAATGGGAGTCTTAAAATCATCAAGTCTAAAAGAAAACTTCAAACAATCTTGTTGAGTCTAATATTTTTAATCAATAACTACTCATACTATCGCATTTGTAGTTATTACTTAAAAATACTATAAAAATACCACTTGATGTATGAATTAAATTAAGGCGTTTGCTTCCCCTAAATAAATGGACTATCGCGACATTTAAATTGATGAAATTAAATTATATGAACTAATGATCACTGAAGCATATATAAATTCATGAAATCAATTGGAAAAATATATAGATGAAACCAAACAATAATCTAAAACAACCACAAATGAGTTTAATCAAGTACAAAGTTAAATATAATCAATCCTAGAAGTAGGAATAAAATAATTAACCAAGGTAAAAGATTAAACTTAAATAACTCCCATAATTAAATTTAGGAATTCAAGTCAAGATCTCATTTTAAAGAAGCATCAAGATTTAGCCATTCATCATCTTGGTCAAACTAGATTCAGCCATGGAGGATGTTGAGAAGAGGAGAAGGAGAAGATGATGATGCTGATGAAAGAAGTGAATGAAATAGTGGGAGATGATGATGCGTGATTATTCGACAGAGAGATGGAAAGAAAAGGTGGATAAAGAATGGAGAATTGATGGTTGACGATGAATGTATATTCATCCCCACGTCTCTTGTGCTTTCTCCACACATACACACACATATATATATATTTGATGAGAGTTCTGTATATAATATATATATATATATATATATATAGATTCTGATAGCATATGAAAATGCTAAATTGAACGTTTTAATGAAGAAAGATAAATAGAAAAATGAAAAATAAAGTTAATAAAAGTTTCGTATCTCTCATTGATCTATACACATGGACACAACGTTACTAAACTTGCGAATTGATACTTTCAATTTAGCATTTTAACATTTATATAACAGAAAATATCATGTCAACTTACTTTTATACTATCTTTCTGAGTCTTTTAGACTTGATTATGTTTAGTGACTTTGTGTATAAACTTCATATAACTTTTCATTGAGTATGATAAATCATTAATGTTGTTGAATTTAATTCCAATTCAATTATCTGAATTTAAAATGAGTTTACCTCAAAATGCTGTCATTTTATATTGTAATTATTTTATTATACGATTTAAATATCTATTCATTAATAAAAGCAAATTTTTAGAGGTTTCTGTTTGAAGTTTACGCTATTATCATGACTCATGAGTTTGTTTAAACTTTTGACTTTAGCAATCTTGCATGCATAGGAGGCAAAAAAAAAACATATACATGTAATGTGGTTCCATGCCTTACTTTAATAAATGTAATTAATGAGACATGTTTTTCTAATACAATTAATGACGTTTTTTCATTCATATGACGTGTGTAATAATACTGGTCTCACAGCAAGGACAATATACTAATCTTTTTGTTAACACCCATGAGCAAACTTTTCTATATTTTTTTGGGTTAACACCGTACCATCTTTACTCCTAGTTTACAAGAATTATGGTTTTAATCTTTGAAATTTTAAATATATTATTTTTGTCTCCTGAAGTTTACTGCATTTTAAACTATTGAACTCTAAAGTTTCAAAAAGACTTGGACCCAGAGTAACACCGATAATTAAGTTTATTTGGCATATACACTGTTAATTATACTTATGTGGATGCTTCGGAGTAGGCCAGGGAGAGGTCAGAGATCATGAGGGGCTTGGGCAAAAGGGGCTTGTGATTCATGATCATCAATGAATCGGTAAGGAAAGAGAGAAAACTTAAAAGTTTGAAAACAAAACAAGAAATAAAAAGAACATAATGAAAAGATTAAAGAGAGAAGAAGGAGACCTAAAGGAAAAGAGAGAAGAAGAGGTATGGAGTTAATGTCTTAATAAGTGGGCTTGTTTGGCCGATCGTTTGAAAAAATTAAATGCATGTTCAACAATATTTTTCTACAATACGATAAAATCTTCTTCATATATTTACATCGGTTTACGTAAAAGCACTTCTCTACCGTGTTTTCAAACAGGTAGATTGTCAGAGAAAGAAAAGGAAGAGTTATACCAAGTTAATGAGTGTCAGTATGTTAGAGAGAGAGACAGGCAGAGAGTGAGATGAACGGTGGGGATGTGTTGTTTAGTTCACTAGCCCTCCCTCTTTTCATAAGTGATAACTACTTAAATAACCCAGAATAAATTAATAGTTAAAATTAGTTAAAAGTCATGAAAGTGTGAGATTAATGTTTGTAATTTAATATTATTAATTAAATGTTTCTATTTTAATATAGTCGGTTTGATCCTGATTTAACTCGATCTAACTCATTAACCCTTAAATCATTATCTTGATTAGTTCACTAGCCGGTTCAGTTTTTTGAACTTTGGCGTTCAGCTTTCTCCTGGTTTTCATGTTGACACTTCGATCCTGTTCACCACTTCGCTGCCTACCTTTTCGTCTCTCTTGTAAAAGAAAGCAACTTCATCTTGAAATTTGCACATTAGTTCCATTCACAACAGCTGCAATGTCATCTAATGTGTTCAACTGATTCTCTTGCTCAGCCTGCTCCAATTAGTTCATTCATGAAACCAAATATGAAAAAAAGAGGATTCTGAAGAGTGCTGACACGATGATGGTTTTAATTTTTTTTATTATATAACATATTTTAAAATATGTTTTAATTTATTTTTTCATCTCAGCTTGCCCACTTAGCATCCACAGACATAAGCATATTTAACGGTATTATCATATAAGATTAATTAATGGAGTTAACTTTGGGTCATAATCTTAAAACTTTAAGGACTAACAGTTTGAAATGGAGTAAATATGAGGAATCAAACCACATTTCAAAACCTTACTGACTAAAGATAGTGTTAACCCTATTTTTTTACTTAAAAGATTAATTTGCGCCCGTGCACATACATATATTTGTGTGTATGATGTCCACAAAATATTAATTGATTTATAAGGTATTCTATAAGTTTTGTTTTTTCTAGCCCACATGTATCATACAATCACTATCAGAAAAATGTCATTTAGCGATAAAAAAATCTATTATTAAAATCGCTATTTTCCATCATAAAATTTTCATTTAGTGACGAAAAATATCAGTGACCCTTGTTTTAGCGACAGAAAATAGCCATTTAGCAACGAAATTTTTAATCTGATAGTGAATCTGGAATAATTATATTCAAGGTATAGTTAATTTTTTGTCAAGTACATATATCATTTTACTAAAAGAAATCTTGTTTAACGGACTATTAAATACTAAAGATAGTCTTGTAAAGATTTAAATTTTGATTTTTCACCTTGAAATTAATCTCTTTTACTAGATGGATCCCATCATTAGAATTCGGCGGTCCACTATCAAAAGGCGAACAACAATTAGTGTTGAGAGACAAGAAGCTCTCTGATGAAGAAACAAATATCGTACTCTAGAAATTGGATGGAATATTCGATCCCATCATTAGCATTCACCTTATCTCTTTTTGTTCTTCTTCTCATCTATTACAACCCGTTTGGTTCATTGAATGTGCAAGAATTGGATGGAATGGAAGAGAATGGAATGGAATGGAAGGGAAAATTTTTTAGGGTGTGTTGTTTGGTTGACACTGGAATGGAAAATAGGTTGATGGAAAAATTTTTGTTTGGTTGGATTAAAATTGTAGGAAAGAGAGTAGGAAAATTGTATCAAATGACTATACTGTCCCTAATGACAAATATAAAATGTTTTTTATAAATATATTATTTATTAAAAAATTCCATTTATTTATATTTATTCTATAATATTTAATTATATAATATATAATTATATTGTATTTATTAATTATATATTATATATAGAAATTACGATACTCGAGTTTTAAAAATATGAAACTCGAGTTCTACGAACCATGAGACACAACTCTAGTTCTAAGCATGTTGTAACTCGAGTTTTATGAAACCTGTAACATAACTCGAGTACTCCCAAGTTATAACTCGAGTTTTACTGAAAGTATAGTGTCAAAATTTCATTTAGATCACGAAACTCGAGTGTTGTAAATGCAAAACTCGAGTTCTGATTCATGAATTGCATTTGCATAGGTCACAGTTCAACTTTCAACACATGGCTCAACTTGCAAAGGCTATAACTTTCTCAAATCAACTCCAAACCTTGCAAACAATATATCAATAGAAAGCCCTGCAAGTCTAGTTTCACATGAAATAAGAATCAGTCCCAAATCTATTATGTAAAGAAAGTTATGATAAATAAAATAGGCAAAGGTCAGAGAAAAAGCATTGAATTCCACAAAGTTTAGAAATTTATATCTCCTTTATCTGAAATTCTTTGATGCTGTTCTAGGTGTCTATGAAACGCATAATGAGTCTAGTTTCATACAAAATTGGTTTCACATCAATCAAACTTGTGCTTTGAAAGATATGATCAAAATACCAAACATATGGCGAGCTGGAAGTTAGCAGAGGGGGCTGATACTCGAGTGTTAAGCTCCAGCACTCGAGTATCAAATCCCATATGGCCAATACTCGAGTATTGGTGACCCAATACTCGAGTATTGGGGGGTTTTGATGTAATACTCGAGTATTGGGTCACCAATACTCGAGTATTGGCCATATGGGATTCGATACTCGAGTTCTACAGCCTAGCACTTGAGTATTTGCCCCATCTGTTAACTTTCAGCTCGATATATGTTTAGTATTTTGATCATATCTCCCCAACCACAAGATGTGAAACCAATTTTGTATACTTTTTACTTTTTTAACACTCAAGGGCCTAAATGTTTTAACTCATTTACTAATTAATTTGTCAGATTTATCCCCAATTTTTTCAAAGGTGAATGTCACCTTTGCAAGTCATCATAAGTGGAATTTAACATTTTCATTTTCATTTTCATTTCTAACTAATATAATGATTATTAATATAAGATCCACTTTGCATTTTAATTTAAAATATAAATTGGACGTTATATTATGCATTCAAAGTAGTTTTTCTCTTAAATACACCTTAGCATATCTAAATAAATTAAACACACCCCATAAAAAAATTCTTACAGATCAATTCAAACCGAAGTCTTTTCCCTTACATAATATATTTTTGGTAATATTTTTTTATTTTCAAAACAGTCATATTAAATTTTGGTTAGTAATAGTTACACCAAAATCACATCATTAATTACTCATGACTCATGAGTGATTGATGCCATTATTCATTTCACTTGATATGCTAGAAACATTATTGCATTATTTTGGTTTGATGAAAAACTTGTGGGGGAAAAGGAATAGGTAAAATACCTAACATGCCTCTTTGACTTAAGACTCAAACCCATATTGGTTTATCCTCAGGTGTGAGGCAGAGATGTTAGAAAAACCTATTGGTCCACATCCTTATTGAATAATATTAGCTCAAACCATTACTATGTCCGTTTGGGAAAGCGGTAAAGAAGTACTCTTACGGAACCTGAGGTAAATATGTGGACGAGATTGTCTTGTTTTATAGAAAAGCACTGTTGAACGTGTTTTTAGGTGGTTGATAAGCTTTGCCAAACGAAATAGCTAAGTAGGGCACAATTAAAAAATAAAAAGGCTACGTACTAAGTGAGACGCACAATTAAAAATATGAGCTCAAAACAGCGCGAGAACAGCAGTACAATAAAGCAACATACAGAAAGTACAGCACATGAGGCTGAAGAATGGGGCATATTCAAAGGACTATGGTTGTCCCACCAAATATTAGTCTAGTTAGTAAGGAATTCGGTCACAGCCTACGAGATTTTGAATTCATATCCAATTGCCAATGTTAGGACCTTAATAGTGGGCAATCTGTAAATACTTTTACAAGCTCTCTTAATCTATAGGCATAAATTAATCTTGATTATCTTAGGAATCCAACTCATTTAAACTTTTTTGTACAAGAAAAGGGCTAAGGTTGTTTTGGGACTTAAACTTCAGGAAAGCCATCATTGAATTAGATGCCAATAATGTAATTAATTTATTGCTTACCAAGACTGAACCACATGCTTGCAGCTTAATGATTATGAGAATACAAAGTATGTTGGGTTAAGTTTTAAATGGGAAGTGCAAGTGCAACATATATCAAGCGAACAAGATAAGAACATAGTAATATCTGTAACGGGGGCTCATTGGGCCAGAGTGTTTGTATTCATTTTATATAGTAGGTCACACAGGATGCTAACATGTGTATAAACCAAGGAATAAATAAATATGTACAAGTCATATAAACAATGAGCCTATGTTCTATCTTGGGCTTTACTATCTAAAATCTCTGTGTTGGGCTTTAGTTACTTAGTCTCAGCAGTCCCAAATGAGTGGTAGGCATTTTGACTATTCAAATTTTGTCTCTAAAAATCAAGTTTGGTTGACGTGATGGTTCAGCACCTCGTCCATTGAGCATGTGGTTAGGGGTTTGATCCTTGACTCATGTGAATAAAGCAAATCATTTGGTCAGTCCTCTACCGCTTAGTGTGCTGACAGCGGGACAGGAGATTAGTCCCACAGCTTTCGGCTGTGGGGATACCCTGATGCAAACAAAAAAAAAATTTGTCTCTAAAAACCCAAAATTTCGGATGAGAGAGAGCCTTTGTGAAGACACTAGAAGTAAAAAGGTTTTTTAAACAGCAGAAAAAAAGGTTTTTTTGGCTGCATCAAGGTGCGATTAAGATAAGACCAGCATGAAAAATAAATACTTTTAGAATGCATGTATATATGGTCTAAAAAGATTAATTTTTTAGATCGCACCTAAAGTAATATCGGATAGTGTTGAAAGTTAACTTTATGATGATGGAACATATTGGATACGTAATTGGCATGAGAAAGTAGATATCGTGCTCAACGTGTTTTGACCTAGCATGGAAGACGCAATTTGAAGCTAGAGTTGCCACACTGACATTATCATACCAAGCAACTGGAGGCTTCTTCAAGTTCAGGCCTATTTCTTGGATGAAGGGTTGAATCCTAGTAAGCTCAGTGGTTAAGTTAGCGAGATATCTATATTTAGAATCGGTGCTTGATCGAAAGACCACTCTTTGACTCTTTACCAAGAGATTAGGGAATCGCCAAAGTACACACAGTAGCCACCGATCGATCATTAGGAAAAACTGCCCAGTCGGCATCAAAGAAACCTTGTAAGGTAAGATGATTGCTCGGTTTGATGTGTAGCGCTAGATCTATTATTCCCTTAAGGTATCTGAGCACTTGCTTGAGTGCTTGCCAACGTGTGCTTGTCAGAGAACTAAAGACCTGGCTTAGTTTATTCGCTGCAAACATAATAATTTCCAGTGAGTGGCCCAATGATTTTCCTATGTTAAACCAAACAAGGCCTCAGCTAGAATATTCAAAATATATATCCCTCTTGCTTCAAGTGGAGCCCTGTCACATCTCTATAAGCTTCAATTCCTAAGAAATGATGCAGATGACCGAGATCTTTGAGAGCAAACTAAGTATTGAGTTGTTGAATAAACTAATGTATCATATTGACATAATTGCTTGTGACAATTATGTCATCTATATGAACCAAGGCAAACATAACATTTCTTTCAAACCTAAGGAAGAAAATTAAGAGTCATTGAGAATTTCATTGGGAAAAAAGAATTTACAGATTTCGAGGTATTTTACGGATTTCAAGATGGTTTTATGGATTTTGAGATGGTTTTACGGATTTTGATATGGTTTTGTCTTAATTTACGTGTACCATTGTGGAAATGGTGTTCCTGAACAAGCACTTACACTCTGAGTGTGTAAAGCCCCAGTTTAGTAGTGTAGATTTCGGTTTATTGAAATAGGCTCTGGATGCTTGTTTCAGACTATCTATTGCTTTATTCAATAAATAGACATGATTTGAAAACTTAGGATGCACAAAGCCCTCGGGTTCATTAAAGCAACTTCTTGAAGGTTCCCATTGAGAAAGGAATTATTAATGTCCATTTGTCTTACATGCCAGTTTAGAGTAACAGCTATTGTAAGAACAAATCTGAGTGTTGAGGCCTTTAACACAGGATTAAATGTTTCATTAAAATCGATTCCAAGGCTTTGCTGAAATTCTTTAGCCAAAAATCTAGATTCGTGCTTCTTTAGTGACCCTTCCTGATCGTATTTATTCTTAAGGATCCATTTGCAATCTATTATATTTCATTGTCCTCTATAAGAAACTAGTTGCCACGTCTTGTTTCTGATTAGTGCATCAAATTCATCTTGCATAGCCTTCTTCCATCATTGCACTCAAGTGCTTGCTGAACACTGTTCAGTACTTGATCTATTGTTGTTTCATTAATAACAGCACTAATGTAAGGGTTTTTTGCCCTTGAAATTCCAGCATTGCTTCTTGTAGTCATGCGATGCTATTTTGACAACTAATGGTTGTGTATTGTCTTGAACTCTCATTACCAGATATTACTGGTTATGTAGATGCAACCATTAACGATGAAGACTGAGGTGAATGAGTGACAACATCATCAAGGGTTAAAGAGGGTTCTGCACCAATCAATTGCAAATTTGGAGAAGCTGAACTAGTGTTAGAACGTTGTGGTAAGTTTTCAGGTTGGGCACTTGGTATTGATGAATTTATTTGGTCATCAGTTTGAGTTGAATGTTGAATTGGAGATGATGGAGATGCTAAACATTGAGCTCGTTCAGAGGAGACTGTAACCATCAAGAAAAATTATGTAGTACCAAACAAAAGCAAGGAATGATGGATAAGAATATAGTAATATCTGTAATGGTGGCTCAATGGGTCAGAGTGTCTATATTCATTTATATAGTAGGGCACTAAACCTTATAATGTACAGGATGTTGATAGGTCTACAAAGCAAGGAATGAGTAAATCTATACGAGTAATATAAACCATGGTCCTATATTCTATATGGGTGATTGAGCTTTAATTATATTAGTTTTCCTCTTGAATTTCCAGAGTCATAGAGTCAATTTTGGCCCATTCATGACCTTTTTGTGCTTAAATTGTGATTAGGAGTTGTTGAATTGGATTAATGTAATTTTGGGGTCATATGCCATGAATAATGATATATTTGTGCCTAATTTCTTCATGAGCAAGTGATACTGCCAAAATTTGTTATTTCATTTCAGGAATTC
>JANTPZ010052402.1:0-11423 GCA_025593235.1 Vachellia pachyceras | reverse complement strand
ACTTACAATTTTCTACATAATTTTCCTCAACCAATTATATAAAATTTCTTCCTTAATTAACTTCTTTAGGTCCCAAGGTAGTTTCCCAAAAATATTTAGGCTACACAATAGCTTCTAACGATTTTCTTGATCCTCCAAGAAAATAGTCCTTTAATTCTTGAAAATAGCTTTATAATTCTTGAGGTCATTTTGGGGAAATTAAACCTCTATGCCTTTGATCAAGTTTTGGTAATTGCCTCTCTTAAAATCTCCCATCATTACAATGTTCAAATTAGGCTTTCGAAAATTTGGGATATTATAGCAGGCATCATACAACATCATTTCTCTTTACCAAGTACAAACCCTGGTATCAGAGCCAAGGGGAAGTAGAGATGTTGTAATTAACCTCTCATCATAATTGCAAGGTTGAAAAAAGAAATGTGAAGAAGAAAGAAAAGTGAGGATGAGGATCCAAAAAAAAAAGAGAGTCTAGGAGAGATTTATACTTGGTAACACCATTTTTGTATATGATTCTTGTGTATGATGCCTGAGCCTTCCGGAGATGGTTAGGGCATAAGTCCCGACGGACATGGCATCATTTTGTCTCCTGAAGAGGGTATCATTTATGAGATATTATATACCACTAATACGGCTACCATAGTATGAATCTCACCAAGGTTTGTAAATATGTCGTAATAAGCAATTTCTGATGAATTTTAATTATGACACCTCTATGAAACCTGAAGGTGATGATACTAAGGGAGATTCAGATCTATCTGTTTCCCATCTTCTATTTACTTTCCAGTGCTTGCATTCTCTACTTTTATTTTCTGCCTTTTACTTTTCTGTGTTCTTATTTTGTATTCCCTGTTATGAGTTCGTTCTTCTGCTCTTTTTCTAGATCTTCTTCATCTTCCTCCTTTCCATCTTCTTCAAACAATAATAACAACAACCCTAACATGGCAAACTCACCTTTCAAAAAATTTTCTCTCAAGAAATACAATTTCAAGATCTCAACCAAAACATAGATGAATGGACTCTTCTAGAAGTCTCCCCAAACCAAATTTATCAACAAAACCATAGCTTGTGATCCAAACATGATTACATAATAAGAACTGTAGAAGAATCCATAGGAATTCAACCAGGGCAAGAAAGAATTTGTTCTTCTCTCCCGCAAATCTATAGATAAACATAAACAAAAATGCACTTGGATGCATATTGGATGTGTCCAAGTAGCTTTGAAACCTTTATTCCGAAGATGCCTCAATGTTGTTGCCTTAGTCTGTCTGAGAGATGGTAGGCACAATAGTTTTTTGGATTCCCTATTTGTTGCTGCTGAAGTAGATCTCCATGAAGGACCAATCTACTTCAACTGCTATCCAAACCAAACTATCCATTTAAATGATCAAAATATAATGGATACACTTAAACTTTTGATCAAATTTAAGGGATTCAACATGAAATTGACAAAACCCATTTTGAAATTGACAAACCAAGTCTTTGAAAAGAATTTTATTCTTCAGAAAATGCTTTATGAAGAAAATGGTTTAGCGAAAATTTCAAAGGTGATGTAAGAAACCAAGTTCAAACCGAATTTTATGAATTTTTAGAGTTTTATGAAATAAACATCCCTTTCTTCAACTGGTTTCAAACATATGCTTACAGATATAATTTAAATTATCCATTTTTTACAAATATCAATGTTACTAAAAGGGATTGGAATACTCCTTCCAAAGAATAATTTCTTCAGTTTTTCCACCATCAACTTCAGTACAAATTCCAAAATTAATTGACGATAAAGGACATCCTATTATCGTTGCACCATTCAAATATAAAAATATAGAACAAACTGTTGATTCCAGAGATATTAAAAATATTATTGAACAAAATAATTATACCAACCATTATCTCTAGATCATTGGAGATCATATTAATCAAACGCCTTCAACTTCTCAACTACCCCCCAGTGAATTTACAGCAAACCTCCAAAATTCAAACACCTTTGTTCAAACCTTTTGAAATCAAACCCCAAATAAGAGAACAAATCCAAAGACTAAAGCTGATATAATTAGACATGTGGAACAAAGATTAAGTTTACTTCAAGCAGTTGCTCCAGAAACACCCCAATCTTCTAGTACTACTAAAATACAAGTTGTCTCTCGAAAAAATAAATCAGATTCTGACACTAATCCTAAAGTTAATTCTCCAACTTCAGAGATTCAAATTAATGAATTTTCTTGGCGAAAACCCTCCAAACTTTATTATCCGCGTACAACACCCCCTAATGTTCTTGTAGAAGAAACACCTAAAAAGATTAAATCCTTTAATGCAAACCATATTTATGAATGAAACATAGATGGTCTTATTGAAAAACAAATTTTGGATCTTTTGCAAGAAATAGGTATGGTTTACACTGCCTATCAAACACAGTTTGATTATACTGATGAAGAAATAATCAACCTTTTAATATCTGGATTTTCTAGACAGTTGAAAGGATGGTGGGATCATTGTATTTCTTCTCAGGATAAATAAACCATTTTTTTGCCATTAAAACAGAAGCAGATGGAAGACCTATTACTCATAATGGTGAACCCATTCATGATTCTGTTAATAGTTTGATATTTACAATTGTCAAACATTTTGTAGGTAATCCTTCCTTATGGAAGGATAGGTCTGTAGAATTACATTCAAATCTTAGGTGCAAGACACTATCTGATTTTAGATGGTATAGAGATACGTTCTTAACTCGGGTTTTCACCAGGGATGATGCCCATCAACCATTTTGGAAAGAAAAATTCTTAGCTGGTTTACCAACTGCGTTTGGTGAAAAGGTGAAAGAAAAATTGAGAAATCTAAATGATAGCAACATTCCTTATGAACACTTAACTTGTGGACAACTCATCTCTTTCATTCAGAAAACTGCACTTAAAATTTTTCAGGATGACAAAATTCAACACTAGTTGGCAAAGGAAAGGCTTGCAACCAAAAAGGAATTGGGCACATTCTGTGAACAATTTGACTTTCCTAGTAGTAAGAAAACTAAGCCTTCACCAAAAAAGCATTATAAACATTTCTCAAAAAGATTGACAATCCACAAAAAAGGTTTAAAAAATTCAAACCCAAAGCTCCCCCAAGAAAAATTAAAAACCGAACCTAAACCCAAACCAAACACTCACCTCCCACAATAGTCAAAAGTTACTTGTTACAATTGCGGAAAACCTGGTCACATTTCTAGATATTGCAGGCTTTCTAAAAAATTCAGGGCACTTCATCTAGAGGAGCCTGTGTTTCAACAAATCAATAAACTTATGCTTGAGTCCGATTCAAATTCTGAATCTGTTAGGAAATGAGTCCAGCTCTTCCACAAACATAAACCAAATTCAACTTGATGATCTTTCTGATTCATCTAGTTCCTCCTTGATTATAAATATGATCAGTAGTGAGCAAACTCTTTTACTAGAAACTATTGATCAACTCTCTGATGATATGAAGGGAAAATATCTTTCAAAATATAAAGATATTTTAACTTCATCATCTGCTTCAAATTCTGACTCCAAATCTAAACACAAACTTTCTTTTAAATACGATTTAACCCAAACTCTTAACAAATTTAAGCAAACCTCTAAACCTGCAACCATTCAAGACCTCCAGTCTGAGATCGATAATCTTAAAACTGAGGTAAGATTAATTAAATTAAGACAAGATACCCAACAAACATTGATTTCTAAAATTTCTGAAAATCAACCTTCTAAAATAAATGAAGATCAAGAAAACAAATACATACAAATTCATATAAACATCATGAAGAATTTGAACAATCTTTCCTAAACATAATTTCACAATTGACATACCAAAAGTTTCATATAAAAGCAAAACTTGTAATTGATAATAGTTTTGTTTTGGAAACAACAGTATTATTTGACACAAGAGCTGAGTCAAACTGCATTTTGGAAGGACTCGTTCCTACAAAATATTTTGAAAAAACAACTAAAATTTTGAGAGGCATCACCAAAGACAGGTTAAGTGTTGAATACAAAATTTCAGATGTTGTTATTGAAAATAAATCTTTGAAAATTAAAACACCTTTTATCTTAGTAAAAGAAATGTCCGAGCAAATTATTCTTGGAGCACCTTTGGCAACTCTCATGTTTCCCTATCAAACAGGAACATAAGGAATTTCTAAAAAACATTTTGGAAAAAAGATTCTTTTCCCATGGGCTCGGGCCATGAGGATAAAAGAATTAAATCTAATATCGTTAAAAAAAATCAAATAAATTTTCTCAAAGAAGAAATTTCTTTTCAAAAATTGAACAAATTATATCTCAAACAAAATTCAAGAATGTTTAGAAATAATTTATAAAAGAATTTGTTCTGATTTACCAAATGCTTCATGTGATAGAAAACAACATATGGTGGATTTACCATATGAGCCAAACTTTTCTGATAAAAATATTCCAACGAAAGCTAGCCTATCCAGATGAGTCAAGAACTTCTTGAAACTTGTAAAAAGGAGATTCAAGATCTTTTAGATAAAAAAACTTATTAGGAAAAGCAGGATTCATTGGTCATGTGCTGCTTTTTATGTTAATAAAAATGCAGAAATTGAGAGAGGTACTCCAAGACTTGTTATAAACTATAAGCCCCTTAGCGAAGCTCTTCAATGGATTCGTTATCCTATCCCAAACAATTATGATCTATAAAGCATCTTCATTCTGCAAAAATCTTTTCAAAATTTGACATGAAATCGGATTTTGGTAGATTCAAATCTCTTATAGAGATAGGTATAAAATTGCTTTCACTGTACCTTTCGGACAGTATAAGTGGAATGTTATGCCTTTTAGTTTGAAAAATGCTCCTTCAGAATTCCAAAGGATTATGAATGAGATATTTAATGACTATCATCAGTTCATTATAGTATACATTGATGATGTATTAATCTTTTCTCATTCTATTGATCAACATTTTAAATATATATCTCATTTTATTAAACTTGCAGAACGCAATGGTTTGGTAGTCTCTAAACCAAAAATTTCTCTTTTCCAAACTCTAATTCGTTTTCTCAGTCATTGGATTCATCAAGGCAAAATCACTCCAATAGAAAGAGCAATTCAATTTGCTGATAAATTTTCTGACCAAATTATTGACAAAAATCAACTTCAAAGATTTTTTGGATGTTTAAATTATGTTACTGATTTTATACCTCAACTCAGTAACTTTGTCAAACCTCTTCACCTTAAGCTAAAAAACAATCCTCCTCCTTGGACCGATACCCACACTAACATTGTTAAACAAATCAAACAGTAGGTCAAGGAACTCCCTTGCCTTAGCCTTCCTAATCCAACTGCTTTCAAATTGTTGAAACTGATGCCTCAGACATAGGGTATGGAGGCATACTCAAATTAAGTATTGACGGCAAAGAAGAGATTATTTCTTTTGCCTCCAAACACTAAAATTCCTCCCAACAAAATTATTCCACAATCAAGAAGGAAATCTTAGTGATTGTTTTATCCATTTTCAAGTACCAATCTGATCTTCTGAATTAAAGGTTTTTAGTTTGCATTGATTGCAAATTTGAAAAAGATGTTTTACAAAAGGATGTCAAAAACCTTGCATCCAAACAAATTTTTGCTAGATGGCAAGCAATTTTAAGTGTTTTTTATTTCGACATAGAATTTATCAAAGGTACTTCAAATTCTATCCTTGATTTTCTAACCAGAGAGTTTTGACAGGGAAATTGAGTGACCAAACCCCTTACCAAATGCCTCCCAGGAAGAAGAAGAATAAAGATGAAGAACAAAACAAAGGCAAAGAACCCTTAATTGGTGCCCAACCTCTGTTATGCTCAGAAGAAATCTTACAACTTCTGAGACAATTAACAGGGACTTCGTCCCAGCAAACACGGTCATCTACCCTACAAGTAGGGTCTTCCACCCAATTTAATATCCAAATATCCGAGTCACCCACTCAAAAAACCCAAACAACACCTTTATCCCAAAAAACCAACAAGAAAACTCTTCAATCTTATGTCCAAAAACTCCTGCCCCAAAACTGGAGCCAAAACATTGGCCAAGAAAGATGAGAAAACTTTAGCTCTTCAAACAATGACCAAACAAGAGTATGATTTGATCAACCAACAATATGCTCTCCAACTATCCCAAACACCAATCTCAACCTCTCAAAAACAAATGGTAGTTCCATCTTCCCAAGCAATTACCGTTCAACCAGAAAGGAAATCAACCACACCTTACATCCAAAAACCTGTTAAAGCTCGATATATCTGTCAAGTTGAACCAGAATTTTATGAAAAACACCAAACCTAACAGCTTTAAAGATCTTCCCTTCTGGGTGGCACTTAAGCCTGTTAATATTAAAAAAACAAGGGAGTACTATGAGTTAATATTAATTCATTCTGACTCTGTTGCTCTTTCCAAAAAGACAGATCCAAAAGATGAATCATTAGTAACTCATTCCACTCTCCAAATTAAAAGAGTCCTCACACCGTCCCAGTGGGGATCAGATTTAAACAAACATCGTTTTTGGGACATAAACTATGAACCCAATGGATATTCATACTGGGATTATCAAGACGCTTGGTGGAATGTCTTCTGGGACCAAAACATATAATTTAAACATTCTTGGTTTATTTATTTCAATAAATTAACCAAGTATCAATTTCCTCAATGGTTCTTGCATTGGTGGGATTTCTTTGGAGTCATTCAACAAGTCTTCCCCCTGAAATTCTTCATGCCTTTGAGGTTTTCAAACAAAAATTCAATTTTAATATAGAGCATGCCGTCCCATCAGAGCTGCACTATTTCTCCAAACTATCAGGTGCCTGGATCTTCTCCTGGTAATATTGCTTTTCTCACTAATACATAGATGCAGTTGTCCTTCCAATATTATAGCGAATTCCCTTCTTTAAATGGTGGGAAAAATTCCAATTAAAATTCCTCAATCTTGCGGTAGTGGAGAAATGGCTCAAAGCAAACCCAAAATATCTTTGCCTCACAGAGCAAAGTATTTTCCTCAACTAAAGAGCCAAGATCCAATCCAAACTCGCAGGAGTCCAAACCAAACATGAGCTTATACAACAGCTTAGCTCGATGATCCAACTTCTAAATGAAGAAGTCTCTCCTTCAAGTAGAGCAAACCAAGACCCATCAACATCTAACTCTCCAACATCAGGCTCTGATGAAGAAGAGTTAGAAATTGTTTTTCTTGAAGAAGAAAGCTAGGATCATTAGGGAATCTTTATTGTTGTAGACACTCTGAACTATGCTCTTAAAAAAATACTTAAACCTACACCAAACACTGTATTGTCAGAAGAATATAATAATATTGGCAGTGGCAGGAGAATGCAAAATATTCCTGTTGTAACAGTGTAGGTCATCAACAAATTCCTGGTAAACATGTACAGTGACTTTTTAAAACTCTATATAAGTGGAAGCACAGGGAAAGAAAAGGCAGAAGCTAAGAGAGCGTTTTAGAGATTACACTCCCTTCGTCCCCTCCTATATCCCCTAGCCTCTTATATCCCTTTACCTCAGTTCTCTTTGCAAGTACCATTTTTATAAATAAATTTCCTTTCTTCATACTAGCATCATGTTTTGCACATCTTTTTCTCCTTCTCTAAAGGTTTGAGTTCAGTGCGGACTACCACTCGTTCTCAATTCCTTTTCTTTTCCCTGAGTTCAGTGCAGACTACCACTCATTCTCATCACCTTTCCCCTTTTCCCACATCTGCATCATGCTTTGAAGGTTTGAGTTCAGTTCGGACTATCACTCGCTCTCAGTTCCTTTTCCTTTTTCGTTCTTTTACATATTTAATTTTGTTTTAAACCGTTCGTTGGCTCTCTACTTCCCATCGCTCTTCCTTTTTGTTTATTTAGATCCTTCCGGGGGCACTCCCGACCAAAATTTATCTACAACAATAAAATGGTGTATATCTCATATACAAGAATTTTTTTATATGAGATATACAAAAATTCTTTTATCAAAATGGTGTTCCCGTCGCTCTCTCTCTAGACTAATGCATATGGATTTAATTTGAATTTCATAATTTAAATATCAAGATTAATAAAGATTAATCTTAAATATTCTTTTAGATTCAAATTTCAAGATTAATAAAGATTAATCTTGAATATCTTTTGAAATTCAAATTTCAAAATTAATGAAGATCAATCTTGAATATCTTTTAAAATTTAAATTTTAAGATTAATTAAGATTGATCTTGAATATTAAATACACACCATATGAGCTCTATAAATAGTGGAGTCATGAACAAGTGTGTGGATGGATTTCTTCAGTGAGCCACCTGAAACCCTAGAGAGAGAAACAAAAAGGCGCTAGCACGTTGCCGTTGTTGGACACTGTTCGCATGAATACCCATAGAAGGAGATGATCTAAAACATCGGTTCCTTGATATCGAAATCAAGAATGGAGAAAAGCTTCAGAAAGATGCAGACGTTGGGAGCCGAAAAAGTTATTATCCTATCCACTCTATCTAAATGCCTTTGCCAGATCCAAACAAGGGATTAGAAATTTTTGTAATCGTTTATTTCACTGTGTGTACATTTTAATCCCAATAATGGTATCAGAGCCAGGTTGATTATACGTTTAGATTGAATTTATGATGTTTGATATATAAAGAGTTCTTGAAGAATTCTTGAATTCATGATGTATGTATGTGTATGCTTTCTTGAAGAGTTCTTGAATTCACATATACGTTTTTGAATTAAAGCATGATATAAGATATGTGTCCTTGATATGTTATATGTATTCTTGAAGCATGATAAGTGAAATCTTGATGAGATCTTGATGCATTATGAATATCTATATGTTTGTCATATTGTATGAACTATCAAGATGAGTTCTTGATATATGAGTTATAATCTCTCTCTTTTTTTTGCCAAGAAGGACAAAACTTTCATTGATAAACACAGAGCTACAACAAGATAAAAACCAGAATGACAGACAGTAAAAAACAAGCAAAGAGACAAACACATAAAAACTAACTACAATGACCCTCTTACTTACCCAGGGTCAAACACCACCCTTCTTACGTCCCTATCCAGCAAACATCGAAGATAAAAGGGAGGTCGAGAAACCCAATCAACTAGGTAAGACCTACCCAATGAAGCTTTAGCAACCCAATCGGCTATTAAATTGGCTTCCCTAGGAATCCAAACATAAGAGTGGCTCCTTAAAACTTTCCTTGAATCAGACAAAATTTCAAGGACAACAACACATCTCCAATCACTAGGAGACAGATTTTGATTAACACAATTGATCAGAGGTAGATTATTAGACTCAAACCTTACATCCTCCAGCTCATTCTCCGCTGTATATTTGGTGGCCTCCATCAGCACTAAGCACTCCGCCATCAAAGCTGAATTAGTAGTCACCAACTTCGTCCCCCATCCAGGAGCCACCCATTAGCATCTCTAACCGTAAACGCAGTAGCAGCCTTCCCCTCTACTGGACAAAATGTGCAATCCGTGTTGATTTTAATCTCATTTCCAATAGGAGGAGTCCACTGCTTACCCGCCTGCCCAGTCTGCACTGCCACCGAAGATCTGTTTGCCAACTGCACCTCCTTATTTGCACCCCAAAATTCCTTAATAAGCAACGCTGCCTGTTTAAAAGCAAAGATTGGGTTAATCTCAGTATTTTCATATAAGAATACATTTCTTCCCTTCCAAATCTGCCATAAAATCCCAACAATCAAAGCCTTATTCCAACTAGACAACCCAACATCACACAAACATCCTGAGATCCAACCTATTGGCTCAAAACCAGCAATGTTATCAATATTTAAAGACAACTCACATCCAAACCAAGTTGCTTTTGCCCATTTACACCCAAAGAAGATATGCTTAACATCCTCTACCCCCTCTTTACAAATAAGACATGCATTCATAGCACAACAATTCCTTTTGTTCAAATTCTGGAACGTGGGTAAGGAATTAGCAAAAAGTCTCCACAAAAAAATTTTTTAACTTATGGGGAACTCTTAATTTCCAAACCTCCCTCCACACCTCTCGATGTGCATTATTTGAGGCAGTGGGGAAATTGTCGTTCCCATTTAGCACATTAACCTTTACCATCTCGTATCCGTCTCTAACCTCATAAACACTTCTTCTCCCCCCGTCCACAACCATTTATCATTCCTATCATTAGGCGCTACTAACACCTTCTCAATGGCCTCCCTTTCCCTATCAGTAATAATCCCCTCCAAAATTGAGAGGTTCCATCCAACACTTGCTCTTAATTCAGCGACCCTCATCTCTTTCAAATCCTCATTTGGACATACCGACACTAACCTCCTTCCCGGCAAACCCTCAATCCAAGGATCCAGCCACACTCTAGTTCCCCAACCATCCCCTATTCTTGCTAATATATTCCCCTCCAGCACCCTTCTACCTTCTAGAATGCTTGCCCACAGCCAAGAGGCTCTCCTCCCTTTTCTTGCTTTAAGAAACCCACAGTTTGGAAAGTAATTAGCCTTAAGCACTTTTACCCAAAGCTGGTTGGGATATTGCATTAACCACCAACCAAGCTTAGCTAATAACGCTAGATTAAAGGCTTCAAAGTCTTTGAATCCTAAGCCTCCATCCACTTTGCCTCTTTTCAATCTATCCATAGAAACCCAGTAGATCTTCCTTTCCTCCTTGCCACATTTCCACTAAAACTGGGTCACAATTCTATCTAACCTTTTTAAAACACTCTTTGGAAAAAGGAAACAAGACATTGGGTAAACAGGTAAGGAATTAATAACAGATTTTACCAATACCTCTCTACCAGCTTCCGAGAGGAAGTTATGGTGCCACCCTTGGACCCTCTTTTCCATCCTATCTAACACAAAATTCAAAACTTGCCCTTTGGATCTCCCCCATATAATTGGTAAGCCCAGATAATTTCTCGGAACATCTGCCACATGGATCTGAAACAAGTGTCCCAAGTCCTCCCTTAACACCCTCGAACAATTGGCCGAAAAGAAAAGACAAGACTTACCTAGATTAATTGTTTCCCCCGACACTCTACAATACAGCTCTAGAATTTCTTTCATGTTTATACAAACCTCCTCTTTCGCTTGAAGGAAAAACACAACATCGTCTGCAAACAAACTGTGAGTAATAACAGGACAACCCCTAGTGGTGATAAGCCCTTTAGGCTATGCTTGGATGGAGAGAAAAGTTGGGAGGAAAGAAAATGGGAGGAGAGAAAATGGGGAGGAGAGAAAACTGGAGAGAAAATATTTTCACCTCTCATGCTTGGATGAAGGAGAGAAAACATGGAGGAAAGAAAATGGGCAATTGAGTAAAAGATTAAAATACCCTTCTAATAAAATATATTATTTTTAAAATTAATTAATATTATTATCACTAAATAATTTAAAGCCAAATTATTTGTTAAATAAATATTTTCATATTATTATATTTTAA
>JANTPZ010052400.1:0-12550 GCA_025593235.1 Vachellia pachyceras | reverse complement strand
TTCTTTTTTATTCAATTTCATATTTCCATCTTATCTCTATTTATAATTTATATTTATATAATATAATTTATATAATTTTGATATTTTAATTTACAAAATTAGAATATTCTTTATTCCATTTTTATTTTCATTTTCTTTTACATATATATTTTAATGTTTTATCTATACATTCCAACACTTTTCTTTTTATTATTTATTTTTATTATCACTTTATAACTTCTCATGGCTCACGTTTTGGATAAATTCTTTTTAGTTAGATAATTTATTATACATGTATATTACATTTAATGTAAAATGTGTTAGATATGATTAGTTTTGATGATGTCAAATATAATAGAGCAAAAAGTTTTTATATGCATATTGATTTAAGAAAATATTTTTATAATACATATTGATTTATAACTATATTTGTGCATCTTTTTAAATTGAAAGGTGATGTGGTTAAATAACTCAATATTGAATGTTAAAATATTTTTAAATAGATATTATTCATCTTTCATTGAGTTGCAGCACATCCATTTCTGTTTACTCGACATATGTTTGGTATTTTGACCATATCTCCCAAAATACATCTCCGATTGATGTGAAACCAATTTCATATGAAACTAGACTTCCAACACGGTTTATAGAAACCTAGAACACTTTCAAATAGTTTCCTATGAAGGAGATATAATTTTTGAAAGTTGATGGTAGAATTTAACGCCTTATCCCAACCTTTGCTTATTGTATCTGCCATAACTTTCTTTATATAACAGTTTTTGGACTGATTCTTGTTTCATATGAAAGTAGACATGCAAGGCTTTCCATTGATATATTATATGCATGATTTGGAGTTAAATTGAGAGAGATATGGACGTTGTAAGTTTAGTCATGTGCTGAACGTATGGAAATTCATTTGCCAAATCTTTTCAACGATGACAACTAAGCATACTACCTTCATGATTACACATTTTGAATATAGCATGCTCTATTTGAATATTGCATCTGACAGCAACGTATGGAACTTCATTTGTTCAACAATGACGGCTAACATGCTCTACTTTCAAAATTAAATTCTGTTCTTATCTATTAACATTTTTTTTATTGCTTAAATCCTTTTGTATGCATTTTCCTCAAACGGATGTATCATTCAAACTAAGCAACGGTCACTTAGGGCTCTATCTAACGTACACTTATGCAGCCTCATCTATAAATAGAAGCATTGAAGGCAAAGAGAAGCATCAACTCATCAACATATCAATTCTTCATTGCCATCACCTACTGTCTTCTCTTTCATATTCGTGAGCTTCAGTGATTAGTTTATCTGCTCTTTTGAGAATTTCATTTTTGTAATTCATCTCTGTTTTCTCTGTGAGGAACTCAAGGTTGGGACCTTGAGATTGTTGGGTTGAAAGTTATGAGAAACCGAAAGGAAGAAACTCTGTCACTTTACAAATATTGAGGGGGAGTGTGATTCCCATTTTGTAAAGGCTTGCAAAGCCAAGTTATTTGTTGTTAGTGGATTGTAAATCTCAGAGGAGCTCTGAGGACTGGACGTAGGTCAGAGAGGACCGAACCAGGATAAATCTTTGTGTTCATCATTGCTCTACATTCTCGGTGATTTCATTTTTTTTAATTTCTGTGATTTACGATTAATCAAATTTTTACTGTGACCAATTCACCCTCCTCTTGGTCAAATCCTATTTTAACAAAATGTTATTCTAAAATATAATTAAATTTTCTAAATAAATATTGAGATATTAGATAAAGCCAATAATTGTAGAGACATGTTGATCTAACACTTTAAATCTTAACCCTTCATCTATTACCGTGCATGATCGTGAAAGTTCAAAAAAAACCTTGATACACATTTATTACTCTATGTTGGAATATTTTTCTATTCATATTACTAAAGATACAAAAATGTGTCAGCATTTACTATACATAGAAATGATTACTATTACCAAGGGAAATTAATTTATAAGTCCTTATAATTTCACCTAACCTTTAATCAAGTCTTCTGTAGTGTTTTTCGTCATGTCTTTATAGTTTTTAATTAAATCCTGTAATTTTGTTTTCTTTTATCAAGCCTATACCATTTTTGTCAATAATACGAGAAATTTTGATATTTTCTCAACTCTCAGTTATATAATAATATCCTACAGAAACCAAGTCTACAAAAAAATCTCCTTTTTATTCATTCAGCCATAAAAAGGCCTTTTGGACATGAAAATCCAGCTTCAATTGCTTCCAAATCCTTTAAGCAAAGAGTTTAACATAGAAAAAAAGCCTCCTACGGAGAACAAAGGCATCCAAGCATTAGCAATGTGTTGAAGATACTTATGGATGAATAATATAAACGAATCAAAAATAGAAGTCCTAGGGGCAACAACAGCAAAGCTGCCCCAACATATTTGTACAAAAAGAGATTGTCATAAATGAGTGGTAACCTCAAAAAAATGGAAAAAGTCAAACCAATTCCAAAAATCTAGACCACTATTGATTGTTTACTACCATCAATCAAGGTACTGTGAATGAGAGGCAGCTAGAAGGGCTGCACCAATGCATGAACCATCGCTAGTTGCCAAATGGAAGTAGTTTTTGCTACATCTTCACCGGGCAATTCGCTTAGCGTGTTCTCCAAGCACTTGCTGTACTCTGTAATGCTCATATAATCCGCCGTCTATGGCGATCATGCTCTTCTGTTCCTCGCCATCCCCGATGGTGTCTCTCCTGAGCTTCTTCAAGATTCCCAAGATTCCAGCAGCTGCAAGGCGAGCACCGCGAGTAGCAATTATGTTGCAGAGCTCAACAACCACCTTTCTCACTTCCAGGGAGGTATCTGGTATCTAAAATTTTAAACATGAACAAAAGTCGACATGACATGGTTCATATGCTGTTGTTTGTCTCTTAAGTAACATTTGAAAACCAAATTGTTCATGATAATGTTTCATCAAACATAAGCCCAAACAAAAACACTATTCCAAAACCAAAAGTTCAAATCGTCATGTAGGTGCAGTAAAAGCCATTCTATGTAAATCTGCCCCCGCCCCCCACGAAAAAGACATATGATCCTAACCTCGAAGAGATTCTGATATGTAATCAGAATAAATGAAGGGCAAGGTGGTAATACTACTTCAATAAACACCTAAGCCTAAACTACCTTCCTATATAAAGGAAGCTTACCATTCTGTAAGGGTCAAGTTGATAATAATAACAGTCCATAGTTTCTCCTTCGTCTCTCTTTCTCTGCTCTTCCCTTCTCTTCTGCTCGCTTCTACCCTCTCTCCCTCCCTCATTCCTCCTACACTAAACACAACAGATTAGTTCCCTTAGCCAATCTACATGTATGCCTTCTCCCTTATAATGAAATCGAGAAATACGGATTCTCATCAATCGACATTTATACATGGTCAATTTAATGTATCTGTCATTGGCAAGGTGTCCTCTTTCCTTTTTGGGTTCAGACCACAGTGCATCCTTCATTCCTTTGTCCCTTTAAATGTAACAGCATCCATTGTCCAGGATTCAACAAACTTTATATGTAACACCCAAAAAAAATTCTACATGCAAAAATGGTACTAAAGTTTCAAGCTAACAGACCAATTAACCAAATAGAATGTTGTCAAGGTCTTCATATAAATATTAAGATGTCACATTCCTGCATATATCCAACAATCCTAATTGTATGTAAGATCAAAATCTTATAGGATCATATTTGCATGAACGCTTGTTTGTCAAAGCATTGAAAAATCATGTTCACGCAAGCCGAAACAAAACTCCTCTGTATATTAGAAAAGTAGCTTCTAACGTCAATCCAAACGAGCATATATAACCCTTAAAAGTATCAAAAGGTATAAGCCAGTGGAACATGAGATCATCTCGTTTCTTACTGATACAATTTTACTGCACAATGTCAAAACTTTCAGTTAAATGTCCAAGGAGTAATCCCTATGGTGGAGAAAATTGCCAGGGGAAAATTTTCAAGCATCAGGACCATAATAATTGAAGGACGCCAAAGGATTTTGCCCTGCAATTTTGTTAAAACAGTTCACTTCTGCATATCAATTATGAATTCCCTATAGCCATGCTAGAAGCCAAATTTTGAAAAGATTAAATAAATGGAAAATAAAACGAAAGGAACAATTCAGAGAAATTTGTTTTCACCTTAGATCACTTAGTTCTAGTGTAAGATCACTGATTTCCATGCCTGAAAGCCTTACAGCAGCCATGGTACTAGGGAGTTCCTCATGAACTGTATCTGCTAGCTTTGAAAGAGATATTGCAGCTTTTCTCATGGCCTAGCAAGGATTTAGAAATATAAATATGAAGCAATCAGAATCTAATGATGAATAACAATTGAAATATTACGATGAGTATAAGGATGGCATGTAGCATGCGCAGATCTCTGACTCTGAACATGTGATGAATGAAAATAGAATATGCAACACAAACAATAAATTAAATAATGACTAAAAGTCACGTGTTTATAGAAAAAAAGCAATGAAACTAGGGTGTCAGCAAGTAAAATTCTTGTACAGTTAAACAGAAGAGCAAGATAACAAAGAGGAGTAATAACATTCTTGACACAGTAAACAGAGATGCTAGAAACTCCAGAAAAAGTAAAATGGCTTCGACAAAGCCTAGAAAAAGGAAAATGAACAATGAAAAAGATATTTGCAGGAATCATATTAAAAAAAACAGAAATCACAGGAACACCGTTGGACGCAACACTATGTTTGACAAACCTCTTAGAGTACAATGTAAAGAGCAGATTTTGATTCTCAGTTTCACATATGACAGACACAACATCTATAGGGACAAACATAAATGCCTCACATAAAAGTTTGATGCCTATGTCTACCATAGTTCAATGCAGCATGATCAGTTGCACTTGGACCAGTAGTATATTGGACTCAAAGAAGTTGGGCTACGTTATTACATGAACAGCACAGAGAGATAATATTATTATGTAGTAGCCTAGATCTAGGACAGTTAAAGCTGGGTGCAAGAGGTGAAATCAGGCCAGATATAGATAGTTGTTAAGACATCAGACTCATCTCTATTCCCCTATATCATCTCCACACTTGTAAAGATTTTGAAACAAACAGGTTTACATTTCACTTCATTCATGGATTTATTCAGTGCAAAAAATCGGTACATTGGCAATCCGTCTTTATGCACTGAAACTTGAATTAAAACTCATCCCTTTCCTTTGAGGTTGATTAGAAGGATTTCTAAATGTTTAGCTGTCACTTTATTGCTGGTGAAGAGCAGATAATTAAGGAAATTGATGCAATTCAAGGGAACAAATGGGACAAATAGTGTCAATACATTGTTACACTGAGTTTTTGGACCTGCAAAACCAGAGCCCACGTATGACCAAAATTAAAAGGGTTGAGATTCTATTATACAAGAACAATATTCAGAAAGCCACGTAGTTCTTGACTACAGGAATTACAATATCAAAAACACACAATAAGGAACTGAAGAATCTACCACTAAGAGTAGGGTTATTTAAGTAATTAATTATAACATATGTCCTTCTTACAGATGCAAAATTCTTTATTTCAAAATTGCGAAGAGTAAGACTTGATTAGATGAGTATGTGCTTGTTTGGGTTTCACGTTGAAACCATATTGCACACAAGTCGAGATAAAACTCTTCTCACATACTTACCTCGACTTGCATAAAATCACTCTCCCAACAGATTCCCAAACGCACATTAAATTTTGAATTTAGGGATCCGCGGCTCAATCATTTTTTCTGGTCTTTTTGGCTAGAGAGAAAAGCTTGAGTTTTCAATATGGTTTCCTTCTGCTTACTTGTCATTGAATAGGGGTGGTCTTATGGCTGTAATTCAGTGCTCTGCCCATTATCTCTGCTGTTGGCATTTTGGGGTGTTTCTGGGTTTAGTATGAGCAGGCCTAATTAATTAGTTGGTTGACTTCAGAAAAATTTCAAATTTGATCCTATTGATTAAAGAACAGGTTTCTCCCTTACAAAACAACAAATCTGATGCAATGGTCAAATCCATCAAGCCGGTATTACTTTCGTTCATTTTGTATCTTTTAAGACGTATAGGGTGCTTGTATTGGGTTATAATTACTCCATATGCAATGGTCAAATCCATCAAGCTGGTATTATTTTCGTTCATTTCGTATCTTATTTTCGTTCATTTCGTATCTTTTAAGACGTATGGGGTGCTTGTATTGGGTTATAATTACTCCATATGCAATGGTCAAATCCATCAAGCTGGTATTATTTTCGTTCATTTCGTATCTTTTAAGACATAAGGGGTGCTTGTATGGGGTTATAATTACTACATATTTTATGAATTATTAAAGAAAGGGTGGAAAATAGGATAGAAATAAGCAAGAACTGAATTTAAACCATGCAATATCATGCAGCCGTAAAGCTTTAAAGCATCTGCAGCTATAACTATAATATATAAATGTAAGCACAAACAACTAACAGGAAATAAATCTGAAATACAGATGTAAGATGAGATCATCAAATTCAAATATAAGCACTGCAATTGTCAACTCACAAATAGTGTGGGAACAGCAGCAAAAACTAGGCTGAAGAATGCCACTGAAGTCTGCATATGTGAAATTCAAGATACCCAGAATGAGAGACAGATAAAATATAATTCAAATGTAATGAATACAGGGACTCTATGCACTCAATTTAATTGAAAAATAAACTGCTTTATCCGTTTCCTGTTAGCCTACCAGGTTTGCTGCAAATTTTGATTTATTAAAACATTACCATAGCCTTTTTACGATCATTGACATATGCAATACAACATCAAATAGTAGGTATTTAAAATTTATTTTCTAAACAAAGCGCAAAGAAGACTTTAGAAAACTCATGAACTCTAATTTACAGTCACTACCAGTAATGGAAATAAAAAAGGGGGAAAAGCTGGTCATACCGTGCATGCAATGAATGCCAGGAGAAAAAAAGCTTTATCACTCAAACTTAAATTGGCCGTGGGAGTAACAAAAGAAGTGATTCTGGAGCTCCCAACTGCACTATGAAATTTACCATTCTCAACAACCGCATCAGCCGAATCCCCCTCAACTGCTTCAGCCCGAGAGTCCAATGATTGTCCAGAAGCCGAGGAGCAATAAGCAATAAAGCGGGATGGATTGGGCGGAGAATTCAAGAAAAGCGAGCGGCGGGCGTTGAATTTTCGCAGCAAGAGATTCAAAGTTCTGTTAGTAGAGTAAGGGAAACCACGAATTAACGATGCTCCAAGACAGAGATGATGGGTAGAATGCGAGATTACGATTGAAGATCTCATAGCGGAGATGAAGAAATGAGACCCTAACAACAATAATCAGAAACGATGCATGGAATCCGGGGAAGGAAGGCACAGAGTGGAGTGTAACTGGAACGGCGCTCGCTATGGTGTGTTGCCGGTGGTCACGGCGAAAGCGGAGCGTTCACCTCGAAGAAAATTTCTTGTCTTGCACTACGAGCAGTGGTCACTTGGAGCTAGCACCGGTAATGCGGCCGCGGGTTGATCCGGAAGGGCTGGCGTGGGCCAGACCGTCAACCTATTTCTTGTTGGCGAGTCTGTTAACCTATCAACATTTATTTCTTTTATTTTTTTATTTTAAAAATTAAATTTCTTTTTTATTCTTTTTTTGCCTAATTGTTTTTCATAACATTGCGTAGTTATATCATATTAATTGACTCATATGATTCTTTTTCTACTAATAAATTTTTAATAATGACATTTTTCATGTTTTAAAATAAAAATATAACTATTAATGTGTTGTTATAATTTTAAATATAGTATTATAGAAAGTTGATATGAAAAATAAAATATTCTATATTATTTTTGAATGTATTATGTATTATTTATCATACTTTGAAAAAAATATTGAGATAAAAAAAGTAAGAAAAATATATAATATAATATTTGTAAAATTAAAAAAAATTAAAAAATATGTGAGGGTTGGGCATGGCGGACTGGAGCCAACCCGCCAAAGCAAGCCCGAACCCGCCACTTGGTGGCGGGCCCAACCTATTTTACCGGTACTACTTGGAGCAGCAGGTTGGGGCCACAAAATTTTTTGTCTTGAAAAATTCAATTAATTTTATAATTCAATAATAAATAACCACATAACACGAACTCGTGGCATGCTGACTAGGTTAAGGACATAGAGCAAGTAGCCTAAAATTTGAAAAGATTTGAAGCACCAATTATAAATGGGACAAATTTAAAAGACCAAAATCACTTATTTTAAAATTGATGAACCAAAATTAAAATAAAGTGAGATTTTAAGAATCAAAAGTGGTATTAACCCATTAAGTAAGCAACCTAATTAGCATGTCATATAAGTTACTTAACGAAGTTAGCACCACGTCAACGAAGTTACCCAAATGCACCGATCGTGTCAAGTAATAAAGTGATAATGAGAGTATTGTTCCCATGAGGATTTGGTTCTAAAACCCAATCAATCAATGCTTATCATACTTTCACCTAATTTAAGATATACAAATATCAATAGTAGATAAAAACCATTTTTAAACATGAAAAATTATAAGCAAGTGATTCATGGACTTCAAGGATAAGATTGAACATAGGATTATTCATTCTCTTGTATTTCATAACATTCAATTAACCTCCTCTCATAGATGCCCTCAATGAAAAATGTGCTAGTTTAGGATTCTAAAGGTAATTGTAAAAGCTTTCTCAAGTAAAAAACAAGTGTTTAATTCCATTAATTGCTCAATCTCTTATTACAATTAATAAAACCCATTTTTAAACTCCAATTCTAATGTGACTATGTAAGGTTGAAAAGTATATCTCTATCTTGGCAATAAAATTATCCATTCATCATGCAAATTTCAAGTTCCTACACCACACACACATCATTAATGACAAAAAGAGATGGATATTTTTGTCATTAACTCTTGTAAGGATTAACTCTTGAATACTCCTCTACTTTTGTCATTAATGAATATATATGAGTAAAATGGTGTGGGAATTTGAAATTTGCATGATGAATGGATAGTTTTGCTGTGAAGATAGAGATATAATTGTCAACCTTGCATAGTCACATTAGGATTGGAGCTTAAAAATGGGATTTATTAATTGTAACAAGAGATTGAGTAATTAATGGAATTAAACACTTGTTCTTGACTTGAGGAAACTTATACTAGTACCTTGAGAATCCTAGATTAGCACATCTTTCATTAAGAGCATCTATGAGAGGAGGTTAATTAAATGTTATGAAATACAAGAGGGATGAATAATCCTAGGTTCCATCTTATCCTTGAAATCCATTAATCACTTGTTTATATTTTTTTATTTTTAAAAATAGTTTTCATCCACTTTTGATATTTGTATCACTCAAATTTGGTGAAAGTGTGATAATCATTGATTGACTGGGTTTTGAAATAAAATCCTTGTGGGAACAATACTCTACTTACACTTTATTACTTGACACGACCCATACACTTACAGTGTGAACACTTAACTAAACACAAGGACAAGCAAAACACATTGTTTATCAACATTTCTAACCTTTCAATATCATCTAGAAACTTAGAATTGATTGATTAATTAAAAATACTAGATTTACATTATATCCTCTCTGCCTTCAATTAATTTGTTGAAACCTAGAGAACTAATTAATTTCAAGAGAATAAGGAAAGTACACCAATCGAATAACAAAAAGAAGTGCCACAATTATATGAAGTTCTAAGAGTACAATTCACTCAAAAAAAAGTTCTAATAGTACAAATATGATATAAATTTCATGATTCAAATAACAAAGTATCAAATGAAATCCTCATCCATGCATACAAAACATGAATCTAGAGATCTAGAAACTAAATTATAAACATGAAGAGTGGAATATGAATTCAAAGACAATGAATAATCCTAGATCCCACTACAAAAAAAGGCTGCATTAGTAGCGGTTATTTTATGTATTTGCAACGGTTATAACCGCTACAATAATATGTTGTAGCGGTTTATATAACCGCTACAAAAGTCATCGTGGCAAACAATTTAGTAGCGGTTTAAAGTAACTGCGGCCACATAGACCAAACCACTACTAACTTTGCCTTGGTTACATCATAACCGCTACACATTCACGACATGATGGATGGAGGTACGAACATATTGTAACGGTCCAAAACCGCTACTAAAATAGACAAAACCGACAGTGGAACGATGCTTTTTCAGCGGTTAGAAAACTGATACTAATTTAAAAAGAAGTTCCCGCCATAAACTATGAAATTTTCCCTCTAAAATTTTGGAGCTGTTACATAACCGCTACTATCCGCTCTTTTTTTACGAAGTTGAAAATTCCCTCCAAAAAAATTGCAGCGGTTTAATAAACCGCTACTAAATCAAGTTTTATTAAAAAAATATAAAACATTGTAGCAGTTCATGAACCGCGATAAACTGTTAATAATTATTTAAAAATTTTCAAAAAATTTTGTATTTAAATAATATATTAAAATACAAAATTTGAAAGAAAAAACTTTTTAAGTATAGGTAATACTGTATTTAATAAAAACAATTATAACAAAAAAATTAAAAAAAACAAACTGAAAGGATTGACAAAATAAAAAATAAAAAATAAAACAATATTAATAAAAAGATCACTAAATCAATAAATAACTAAAAACGCTTTACTAGCAAAAAATTATGATGAAGAAAACCAAACATTTAAAATTAATTAAATAAATTAGCAAACAAATAAACTATAAAAACAGGACAAACCAGAAGACGAAGATAAAACGTAACAGTCCATCACCACCACAAATCCAGAGTTCAACAACGAATGGGGAGGGGGAGAGGTATTTATAGGCTCTTCCGCGACAATTAGCAACAGTTTAGGTCACAGAATTTTGCAGCGGTCTGATTTTAGCAGCGGTTATGGTCACGGAAATCTGTCGCGGTTGTGTTTAGTAGCGGTTTGGGTCACGCAATTTTGCAACTGCATTTTGCAACAGTTTATCATATTTGCAGCGGTTATAGAACAGCTGCAAATTTTTTTCCACAATAAAAAAAAATTACACACCTGACTTATTTATTTATCTTCATCAACTCGAACAAGGGATAAAGCTTCATCTCCCCCGGGTAAGAGGTTTTGAAAAGTAGTATGCTGGAATGGCTCTGCCTCATGTGTCAATTGTTCATCACTATCACCCATGTCATAAATATCTTTGGGCTTTAGATGAACAACCATACTCCAATCTTTATGATTTTTATCTTCGACATAATAAACTTGTTGTGCCTCTAATGCTAGAATATATGGTTCATCGTTTGGAGAGTCACATGAGTGAATGAGCCTTGAGAAATTTACAGATGTGATGCCCAACTCATCTGTGGCTATACCACGAATAGTTGTCGATTTTCCTAGGAACACTTGAAAAGCGTGATGGTGAATTGATCCTGATAATTCAATTCGATGATGTCAACTAGCTTTTCATAGTAGGGGACACTTCCAAAACGCATGTCACCATCAGTGGAGCTCGTATAACTTCTTATATCGAATGTCCCAAAAACCCCGGAATTTTGGGTGAGAGAACCTTGATCGCGTGAAACTGTACAGAACTTGAAGTCATTGACGTTGTATGCGGTAAACCGTCTCACATATTGGAGCGGGCCAATGGCAAGAGTTGTCAAATCAACTGGGGGGGTTGTTGTCGTTGCGCATTCGATGTGCAAACCAACTTGGGAATTCTCTATGTACCCTTCTATCAATCTCAACGGACATCTGTGCCCTGATACGTAGTTGACGCTTGACATAACTTCTAAACTTTCTGACATAATTAAACATATATATATTAAATTAATAACATAATATGTTGGTAAACATACATTAAACTAATAAGATAATAGGTTGGCACTAATACTCACTGAATGAAAGAATCTACTTGAATGCAGTTGATGAGTACATGCCGGTATGCCTTAAGCATCTCATTACACTACTAGAAAATCTCATATTAGCGAGGAAAATTAGCGACGACTTTGATATTCCTCTCTAAATGGCCTAATTAGCGAGGAATTTAGCGAGGAATATTAAATTCCTCTCTAATGTCCAAATTAGCGAGGAAAATTAGCGACAACTTATATATTCATCTCTAAAATACCCAATTAGCGAGGAATTTAGCGAGGAATATTATATTCCTCTCTAAATTTCCAAATTAGCGAGGAAAATTATCGACGCATTGGATATTCCTCTCTAAAATGCTAAATTAGCGAGGAATTTAGCGATGAATATTATATTCCTCTCTATTTTTTAAATCAGCGAAAAAATTAGCGGCAACATATATTCCTCTTTAAGTCACCCAATTAACAAGAAATATTATATTTCTCTCTAATTTGAGTTATTCATTTTTGGCATGAAATTTTGAAGAATAAATGAGTTAATATAATTTTTAATTCTCCTCTTATGTTTAAATTTTGGAGGGTTGAAATAAAATTAAATTTTTGAATTAATTTTCCCTCTAATTTTTTTATTTCCCTCCACACCCTCAAACCCTAATTTACTCTCCTTTTCGTTCCTATCATTTTCTTTTCTATCAGTTTCCT
>JANTPZ010052392.1:0-10595 GCA_025593235.1 Vachellia pachyceras | reverse complement strand
AGGGTTTGGTTGTGTTTTGGGCTCCGGTTGGTGGTATTGTTTGGGCTTGGTGGTTTGTAATTTTTCTTATGTTGCTTGTTGGGTTGTGCTGTTTGGTGTGTTTGCTTTGTAGCTTCGCTGTTTTTTATATATATATATATTATCTTGTTGGCAAAAAAAAATAAGTAATCCATCCATATTGTTTGTTTCATATATATATATATATAACGAAAATGTACGTCACATGCAATAATATCTTTGGACGATTTCTCGGGAACATATATGTTATGTGTGTGTATCTGTGAAACATTTAATAAATGGCACCACAACCTGTAACTTATGAAATAGCCAAGTAATTAAAAGTTGTTTCGGATTTAATAGGTTCATACGTTTTAACGTTATCCTCAAATTGTCAGTGGAAGTTCGTCTTTTTCAACGTGGCCAATTTATTGACTAAATTATTTCATTGAGCACCTTCTTCTTGTTGTTCTCCTTTTTTTTGGGTGTTCTATTTTATGAATGTTTATTTGATTTATCTCCTTGAATTTCATTTATATGCCGACTTTCGCCGTCCATACGTTTTTTATGTCTAAAATTGAAGAATATTAATATGTGAGAGATAAATTGAAAAAAATAATTATATAAATTTTGTTCATAAACAATCTATAATTCCATGTTTAAGTATTTTTTTTTAAGTTTAGATGTATGCACTGGCGCTGGTAAGACCATAAAATCAAACTTGTATAAACTTTTTGTGTAAAAATAGCACAAATGAAAATAGAAGAAAAATCATATTTTACAGTCTTTGGAACTAGGGAACACTACGCAATCCTCTGTAGGCTGTAGCTCAAAGGCGCATCAGAATTTTTTTTCAAATCAAGGAAAATTTTAATTTTAAGGCACTTAAGAATTTAGAAATAAAAGTTGAGCTTCGAGGATAAGCCATTCTATATTTACACTACCAAAAATATCATTTAAGGATGAAAAAATAATCGTTGAATGTCTATTTTACATCAAAAAATTTCCATTTAGTGACAGAAAATATTAATGACCCTCATTTTAATAACGGAAAATAGCCGTTTAGCAACTTTCACTAAATGATATTTTTTTTTTGATAGTGTTATGGCCTAAATCCAAGAATTAATCCCTAGTAATGTGAGAAGGCAATAATCCAATTCATACCAAACGAGTCCCATATAAACTTTATGAATTGATGTTTAAATTTTTATTGAAATATATAACTATATTTAGTATTTAATAACATTTCAATTATGATTAGCAGATAGGACTTATATATGTGAAAAAGATTTTTTTTCCTGTAAAAAATTGACAGAGACAAGACAAGCATCCAAAAGTGATAAAAATGATAAATTATCCTTAGCCAGTTTTTTTGTTGGTCAAATATCCTTAGCCAGTTTTGCTATCCTGAAATATGTCCTAAAGGTACATCAAGGCTGCAAGTTACAACAACACGTCTACTTTGGGTCAGATTCGAATAGGGTTAATCATTTCTTCTCCCTCTGCTTTAAATCCACCCAATACTTAGGCTCTACAACCCTCGGCTATATCTATCTAACATACAAGCAAGCAGTAGTTGAAAGTGTCTTTTAAATTGCCCCTCCCTCTTGATGCCTCCTACGTATAGTTGGTCATATAGGTTTGGCGGGTAACCTAAACCCTGACAAACCAAGATTCATTAAAAGCTTGTTTGAATGTAATTTTAAAAATAATTTTTACTGTGGTAAAATTTAAATTTTGAAAAATAGATTTTACAGATTCTGAGGCAAAAAAGTGGGAAGGAAAAAGGAAAGAAGGAAAAAAGTAGGAAAGAGGGAAGAAAAAGAAGGAAAAAGGTATAAAAAAGAAAGATGAAAAGTAGAAAAAAAGAGGAAAAGTAGAAAAGAGAAAACCTAGGTTTTATAACCAAAATAACTTTTAGGAAAAAATTTTACGTAGATAAAACCTCAGTTTTAAGGTAAAACCTAGGTTTTGAAACCAAACCTAGGTTTCAGAATGAGTTTCCAAACAAGTCCTAAAAGCTGTTTTGATGTAGATCTTTTTGATCCACCAATCCGAGGTTTAGACCATCAACTTAGGGTTAACCCAACAACCCATGGTTTAAACCGCCAACCCACTTTTTTTAAAAAAATAAAATTGATTTATAAAAAATATTTGGACAACTTCTTATCATAATGTAAACTTAATTAATATCGAATGTTTATTGATTGTTTGATTGGATTATATTTAGTTTAAATTCAATCTTATAAAGTGTATTATATATCTTTAAGTTGTATTATCTAAAATTTGAATTAACTATTTTATGTTCAAGCTGTGATGTATTTTTATGAATTAATTTAATAAAAAATATTTTGTTTTAGATGTTCAAAAAAAATATAAAAGATATTTCAAGTCTAAGTTAAAAAATATATTATGGGTAAGAAAAATATAAAAACAACATTTAAACCTTATTTTTCAAACGTTGCTACTCAAGTCCAAGCTAGTGCATACGCAAGGTAAGCACAAAATTAAACGACAATGTGGATTTGTTTCTGGCTCTTAAAGATGAACAAAGAGTTTCCTACCAAGCTGTTGGTTTCCTTTTCAAAACAACAACTGTCTCATCAAAAAAAAAAGAGGCGTCAGTTGTAAGGAAGAACTTCTGAAGGAACAAGTCAGTCTAATTACTGAGTTAGAGAGAGTGAACTGAGTTAGTTTCCATGCCAGTAACTGATTTGTCCTCCTGCAAGCTTCCCCCTTGAGGCTGAACAGAGGAATCTAGCAGAGGCTGCCGGATTGGGGGAGGAAGGTAATCCTTCGTCTGAGCTTAATTTATGTGAACACGCAGAAGGAAACAGAGGCAAAGTGCAGCGTACAGGTGGAAGCTTTTCAGGAGAAATGTCACTGGAGGCTAGAGAAGAAGATTAGATGATGGACCACGAGTTTAGTGGGCAGGTTATGCAAGAAAAGACTCTTTCATATAGGGAAGCTTTGAAGCCAAAAACAAATAGTGAAAGGGAAAAAGAGAAGGAACAGGACACGGAAGAAGCTTGGGATGGGAGTTTATTATTCTGCAACCAAGAAGAAGTTCTGAGAGGTGTTACAATCATGGAAAGCAATAAAGGGCCTGTAATTAAGTTCTCGGACGAGGAAAAAAGAAGGCTAGAAAGACATTGGCATAACACTCTTATAGTGAAACTTCTGGGAGGTACAATGGGCTTTATGCAAATGCAGAGAAAGGTTCAAGCTATGTGGGGAAAATGTGGGAAAGTTGAACTAAATGTCATTGGCAACGGATTTATGCTAAGTTGCTTCACTAATATGGACGACTATTTCTTTGCTCTGGAGGGAGGACCATGGCTGATACAGATCCATTATCTTACTGTTCAGATGTGGAAGAGCAACTTTGATCCTTGGAAAGAAAGTTTGAGCAGAGTGGCAATGTGGGTCAGATTGCCAAGGCTTTCTGTAGACTATTATGAGAAAAAATTCTTCTATGCGCTTGGTAATCTGATCGGGAAGGAGATTAAAGTAGAAGAAATGACATTTATGAAAGCTAAAACAATGTATGCAAGGATGTGTGTGGAAATCGACCTGAACGCTCCTTTACTGCCGGTGTATACGGTTGATGGAAATACTTTGAAAATAGAGTATGAGGGACTCCACATGATATGTTTCACATGTGGTAAGTTTGGTCATAACTTAGAACATTGTCCAAGTAAGAAAACAGATGGGGAGATGCACACTGCGGCAGAGAAGGTAAAATGTAATGAGTCCTCTGTCCAGGAAGATATCCGGAGCAAGAAGCCGGAAAGTGAAGCTACGAATACCTATGGAGAGTGGATGATTGTGCATGAGGCTAGGAGGGGGCGTAGGCCTATTCAAAAAGGAAGTCTGAATGGAGAAATTGCACGGAAAGGGGTTAAAAGCACAAGAGAAATAGGAAGTACCTCCAGGTTCAACGTACTAGAGATTGAAGAAGAAAGCCTAGAGGAAGGAGCTGGTGCAGAGACTTATAAGAGGCAGCCTATGAGAGACATCTCCAATGGTAAGCAACGAGAGGAAATATTTAGAAAGGAAAAGGGAGCAGGCAAAGGAAAAGAAAGTGTGTCAGAAAAAGATTTGAATAGAGTAAAAAGTAAGGGGTCCAAAGTGGCTGAAAGGAAAGATGATGTGACAGAGGCTAAAAAGGAGGGTAGAAAGAGATTAGAAGAGGACAAGTCAACGATAAAAGCTGGTGGAGGGTAAGAAAAGGAGAAAGAAAATGAAGAAAGGGTCAAAAGGGAATTATTGGGCCAAGTAAGGGCCCAAGAGGAAAGAAGAAGCAATCAAGACGGAAGCTGTTTGGGCCAGAATCACAATGGAAATAATTGGGCTCAAGAAAAGAAGGATCTGGAGGGAATACAAAATGTAAAAGAGGTTGGGCTTAAAGAAGATGCTATGGAAATATCGCAAAGGCAGAGAGAAGAAATAATGGAGGTGGAAGAATCAAAGCCACCTGATCCTAGTGATCCAATGGAGATTTCAGGGTTACTAAAGGAATGTCTCCGACGATGAGGACTACTATAAAGGAATTTGAAAGTGGAAACCATATAGAAAAAGAGACAAGTGCCACGGAGCAGTGAGTATTTTTGCTTCTCCTGGATTGTTTCCTCTCAATTACTATTAGTTTTTAATGATGATATTAGTCTGGAACTCAAGGGGGCAGCCGGAAGAGCTTCGGTCTTGCCTTAAACGAGGTGTACCAAAAATGGAGACCTAAAATAGTGGTGTCGGTAAAAACAAGTAGTAGTGGGGAAAAGGCCCAAGAAAGAATAAAAAAGTTTGGCTTCCATTACAAGGTAATGGTGGAAGCCCAAGGGATGTCAGGAGGGATCTGGATTATATGGAAAGATGCTAATATTCATATCCAACCTTTAACTATGAAGAAGCAATTCATTCACTGTATGGTTAAGGGTTTAGGTCCAGCAACTTGGTGCTTTACTGCTGTGTATGCTAGTCCAAGAGAGGGGAGAGAAGAGATTTATGGGAACAACTGGAAAAAATCTCAAAAGGAGTCAGTTTGCCGTGGCTTTTGGCTGGAGACTTTAATGACATTAAGGGGGATGAACAAAGAGGGGGTGCTAAGCCTGACAGGAGGAAATGTGAGAGTTTTAGTGAAAATATCGATAAATGTAACCTCATGGATTTGGGTACTGAGGGACCTAAATACACGTGGAGGGGGCCTAAAACTGGGTATGGAGGCAGGTTATACAAGAAACTTGATAGAGCTTTGTGTAATGATAAATGGAGGATCTTTTTGAGGATGCTATAGTTAAAGTTGGGGAAAGAATTCAATCAGACCACCATCCGCTAGTCACTCAGCTGTTTGGGAAAAATATAATCATAAGTGATAGACCTTTCAAATTTGAAGCTATGTGGCTACAATATAAAGGGTTTAAAGAATTGGTGGGTAACTCTTGGGGAGGAGAAAGATCAATTTATGAGGACCTAAAGTGGTTGGTTCCAAGGCTTAAAACCTAGAATGTCCAATCATTTGGGCATCTTAGAGAGAGGAAGAAACACTTAATGAAGCATATTGCAAAAGTTCAGAGCAAGATGCAAACCAGGAACATCACTTACTAGGAGGAAGTAGATAAGGAGTTGTGGCTGGAACTTGAAGACATTTTAGATAAAGAAGAAGTTTTATGGTTCCAAAAAGCTAGGACCCAATGGTTGCAAGATGGGGATAGGAATACCAGATTTACCATGTCAAAACTACAAATAGGAGGAGGAGGAATAGGGTGTCAATGTGAAGAATGAGAAAAATGAATGGGTGGAGGAGGAGACAGAAGTTGAGGAAATGGTTAACAGATTCTTCAAAAATCTGTTTATGGAGGAAGAAACTTTTTGCCCTTGGATTCAAACTAATCATCAATGGCTGACCATTGAGAGGGAAGAATGGCAGAGCATGTTATACCCCCTAACAAATGAGGAAATAAAGGAGGCTATGTTCTCTATAAAAGGCTTAAGAGCTCCCGGGGAAGATGGTTTCCATGCAATATTTTTTCAAAAATGTTGGGAGGTGGTGGGTAACAGTGTGTGTCAAGCTATGAAGGATATGTGGTTTGATGCGGAGAAAATAAGAGAAGGAAACAAGACCCTCATAACACTAATTCCTAAAGTTGAAGATGTGGAAAGGGTTAATCAACTCCGGCCCATTTCCTTGTGCAATGTGGTTTATAAATGCCTCTTTAAAATTATGTGAAAAGGTTGAAAAAGTTTATGGCTAAACTGGTTTCCCCCTTCCAAGTAAATTTTGTCCCTGGACGAAATATCCACGATAACATCATTATAGTGCAGGAGATGTTGCATACTATGAGAAGAAAGAAAGGCAACAAAGGATATATGGCTATAAAAGTGGACCTGGAAAAGGCCTACGACAGAATGAATTGAAAATTCCTAGAGAGGGTCTTAGGTGAAATTAATTGTCCTCCTGATATGATAAAAAGAATCATGGTTTGTGTGGATAATGAGGATACAAGTATTATGTGGCATAGGAAAAAATTACAAGGTTTTAAACCTTCAAGGGGGCTCAGACAAGGAGATCCTTTATCTCCCTATCTTTCTGTACTTGGCATGGAAAAACTAACTCACATGATACTTGATAGAGTGAGAGAAAAAGAGTGGAAGGGCTTGAAAGCAGGACGTAAATGTCCTATCATTTCACATATGATGTTCGCTGACGACCTTGTTCTATTTGCCGAAGCTAATCTTGAGCAAATTAATGTTGTTTTAAATTGTTTGCAGGAATTCGAGGTAATTACTGGTCACAAAGTTAGTCAAGGGAAAACGATTATTTGGTTTTCTCCAAATGTGAAGACAAATATAAGAAGGGAGATTTGCAGAGAGAGTAATTTCAAGGAAGTAGAAGAATTTGGGAGGTACCTAGGAGCAAACATTCATTTTCCGAGATGCAGAAGAGAAAAATACAGGATGATAGTGGAAAGGGTTAAGGAAAGGCTTCAGGGATGGAAAGCAAAAAGCTTATCTCTAACTGGAAGGATAACTTTGACTAAAGCAGGAGTGAGTTCCATGGCTTTATACACAATGCAGCATAATAGAATTCCACATGGAGTCATTGAGGAGATTGAGCGGGAAAGCAGAAGATTTGTATGGGGTGAGGAAGGAAATAGTCGTCATTGGCATGCAGTCTCATGGGATAGGATGTGTAGATCGAAGGAAGAGGGAGGTATGTGAATTTTAAATCTAAGGGGAATGAATGAAGCTTTAATTTATAAAGCTCTATGGCATATGCTTACGAGCCCAAATGATCTATGGGTTAAAGTTCTGGTAGGGAAATATGGACGAGGAAGAGGATTAGATGAGGGGGCCAATCGTGAAGAGGAGCGATTCCAGATTATGGAGGGAGATGGCTAAGCGATGGGAAGGCTTCAGGAACAACATAGAATACAAAGCTAATCAGGAAGAAGAAGGTGGGTATGTGGAGACTCCCGAGACAAACAGAAGACAACACTGGAGGCTTAAATGGAAGCTTTCAAAAGATGGAATTTTCAACACCAAATCTGCATATCAATACTCTCAAGCTAGCAAGGCAGATGGAAAACCACCGATTTGGAAAAAAATTTGGAAACTATGGGTGCCAGAAAAAGTGAAAGTTTTTGTGTGGCAAATGTTACACAATAAGCTGGCCACTAAAGAGGTAACAAACAAGTGGGTTAAAGAAGGCGACTACTGTCCGATATGTGAGCAACATATAGAGGAACATATTCATGCAATTAGAGATTGTCCTCATGTTACGCAAATATGGAGAAAAATAGTACCTGTTAAAAGGAGAACCTCCTTCTTTGGAGATCATGGAGAGAGTGGATTGAACAAAACCTTATGAGCAGAAGCCAAACAGCAAAAAAGGAGAACTGGACGGAAGTCTTTGCTGTGCAATGCTGGTTAATATGGAAATGGAGGAACAAGTTAATACACGAGAAAAATTTCAAAATCCCCCTGAATGGACATCAAATTTCTCTTCAGATGGTTAAGAGCTACAAGGAGAGGACGAAAAAGAACCTATGTAGTGAGTCTTGCTGTGAACGAGTTTCAATTCAATGGCAAGTTCCACCTAGGAACTGGTGTAAGTTGAACACAGATAGTTGGAGTGCAGGTAATAGGAATGGAGGATGTGGAGGTGTCATAAGGGGAGATGATGGGGAGTGGATCAGAGGTTTCACATTAAAACTTTCGGAGCAGGATGCGATGGAAGCGGAGCTGACAGGGTTTATCGAGGGATTGAAATTATGCTGGGAATTGGGATTCAGACAAGTGATTGTGGAGGTGGATGCTAAAGGAATTGTTGAGGCTAGTTTAGAGAAGAGACAAATTACAGAGTACGAGCACTTGCAGGAAAAGCTAAATAGGCTGTTATCTAAACAATGGAAAGTCAAGATGCAGCATACTTACCGGGAGGGGAATCGGTGTGCCGATCGTCTTGCAGCTCTTAGCAAAGATCAAGTAGACCGCAGGAGAGACTGGTTTGCGCCTCCAGATGAGCTGATGCAGGTTTTAGAAGAAGACAGAATAGGACCCCCTTTTTTAGATATGTAATCGTGTAACTTGGCTTGTTGCCTTTCTTTCACCAAAAAAAAAAAACAACAACTGTCTTTGAAAGCATCTACTGATAAAACTTGTCTTATTTCCAAAGCATATTTATTAACGTAGGCGTAGGCCAAGGATACTCCCTAGTCAACTCCTTCATTCATCCGGTAATGCCAGAAACCCACGATCAAAGTTGGCTGGTATTAATTATTTTCGTAAAAGCATAATATGGTTTATAATACAGTGTTTATTGTAGATCTATTTCTTCATCTGTAAATGTATCTGACACCATAAAACTCTTTAGGTACAACAATACGTACGTATAAACTTTTGTAAATGCAGCAAAAACGTGATGTCTATTAATTATTAATTATAGTCAATCCATTACATACGATGTTTGAACACCGGATGGGCCTTAGCAGTTAACACACTGAAGTAACAGATGTCAAGTAGAACAGACGGTAACATACATGGCATTTGACTTGTTTGGCAGAGTGGTTGAAAAAGCCAAACACACATTTAACAATGTTTTTCTTCAAAACGAAATAATCACATTCACATATTTATCTCAACTTACATAAAAGTACTTCTCCACCGCGTTCCCAAACGGACACATTTTCTCCATATCAGAATGTTCATCACGTTTAGAGTAGTTAAGGGTTTAAATTGTAGTTGCACCCAATGAAACTTTTGTAACTTTGACCTGGTAATGTATTAAGAAATCAAATCATAATTAAGCAATAAGGAATACAGTCATCCAATATATCCTAAATCGTTTTGATCTCAATTAATGCACTATATCTAAATGAACTGGTGTGTGTGTGTGTGTGTGTGGGGATGGCTTGTTATTTAAATGTAATTGGTGACATGCATGGAGCGTATATATAAATGCACAAACTAACAACCTGATAGCCAACTGTCTAACTACATATCTCCATCTTCAACCGAAGATCAAACTGCATAAGGCTCTTCGCTGGTGTTTCTTTTCCTCTTGTCTATCTTGGACTGTCCTTTTATAGGTGTGAAACACAGTACAGAACCGTACGTAGTGTTTATTTATATATGTAGCCTCATTTATGACAAATTATTATTATTTGATGAATCTATGTGAATATTGCCTACTCATAAGCATTAATGGGAGAAAAGACATGTATGTCCCACTGATATACGGTGATCATAAAATTGTTTTTTAAATGACTTAATTAATTACTATGAAGTTCCCATTCTCTGTATTCTGTAACTAAATTTTCGTAAAATGACTTAATTGTATAAATGGGGTATTTTAAGGAAAATTAATTGTCATTTGATAAATTAAAGTTATTATTTGTTGAACTGTTGTTACTATGATTAATATTTAACAAACAATTTATAAATTAGTCGCCGTAGTTCTTTTCATTTCATATGTTATAAGTTATCTTTCAAATTAAACTAAGGGCATATTTAGGTAGTTTTGCTACAAAATTTAATCGCATGGTACTAATCCCTACAAGCTACTTCATACCGATTAGGTCGTTCCGTAATCTTGAATTGAGATTTACATATCTAATGATATATTTTAGTCTTTCTCCCAACGTTAATAACTTGATTGACAATTCCTGCCGAATTATCTTTGATTTATTTAATCATGGAGGGACTCCCAAGCACACGAATTCTTTATAAGTAAGAATTAAAGGCTTGTTTTCAACCGTATAACATGACTTGTATATACTAGTGTTAACAGATATCAATATCCATAAGATACCTCAGAACACCAAGCAAAAGATCAGAGGAAAAGGAATTCCGGAGGACAAATTTAAAGGCAATCATTTATTTATGTTGAACTATGTTATATTATTCTATTTCTCCACCCTTGTTCAAGATACACTAGTGGAACTGGGAAAGCATGACATATATATATCATTCTTACAAAAGGACCATCCATTCATGCATTAGGACTTTTTAATTCGCAGTTGGTGGTCCAGCTTCTTTGTGACCCACACCCATCATCATTTCCGTCTCATTATGGTTTTCTTCCTCCTCTCTGAACCTCT
>JANTPZ010052372.1:0-10331 GCA_025593235.1 Vachellia pachyceras | reverse complement strand
GTTGGACTTTGTGATTTGTATGTAAATACTTGGTCTCGGTTGAGCCAAACTTGGATTATTGTGTATTGAGTTGTTTTGTGATTGATAAAGTGAAATGGAGTTCATTTTGCTTATTCAATGAAGTCTTGTTGTTCTCTTCTATCATCCTAGTTGTGCTTGGTTTTAGAGTCAACATGCATGGAGTTGATTTTGTCACTTTGCGATTTCCATACACACACTAAGGACGCTTCAAGGATTTCATGGAATGGAGTTCATTGCATGTTATTGTGACCTAACAAGTCGTGTGGGGATTTAGAAGGAGATCATCGTATGACGCTCCGGACCTATACGAATTGTTAGGGTTTATGATTTCGAAAACTTAGTACGAAAGTCGATACTCTACTAATGTTTTGCGAACTATGATGGCCTAGTTCATTTTCAAGAGGAATCCACCATAGCAATCCCTTTTAATCCAAATCTTCCTTACTTTTCTTTGCCACCTGAAAATACCAAAAATAAGTTTTAAATTTTGTAGTTGCATTAGGAACATAGCTTATCTTGAATTGAGAACCCATTTGCATTTGCATCACGAACATAACTACAAGCTAAGGACTATTGGTATGCAATTCGCTTCTGGTGAGAACGACCCTGGGGTTTTCACTATACAATCCTTGGAAATCAACATTAATATTCTCTATTCTTTTGCAAGTCTAACTGACGATCTAAGTTTACATTTTGTGGCTTAGTGGGATCCCATGTCAAAAATGTTTTTTGTAACACCTCATAACAACCTCCAAATACTTCATTTGAGACCGACCACCAATGAACCTCTTGTAGGCAAATGGAAGGAATTTGCAAAAGTTGTTAAAGTTTACTATTCATTTCATCATTTTCTAGATTTTTTGCCCAACTTTGAAAATTCATAACTGATTCCACAAAAATTTAAATTGCGTTATTCAAGTATCTAAATAAAGGTTATAACAATCCATGTAAAGGAAAAATTTCCATTTGCTCTCCAAATTGCCCAATTAATACAGTTTAATGCGTGAAGATGACTATTCATATGGTCCTTTTTCTTTTTTCCCAAATTTTCCTTCAAAATTTGGCATACCATAATTTCTTGCATAAAAGCCCAATTTTAGCACACTTTAGCTTGTTTTAAACCTTACCATATGAACCATGTTTCCACCAAATTTCAGATAAATTGGACTTCATTTATTATTTTTCCTTATTACACAAAAATAAGGGATTTGAAAGGCATTGGACCCCTTTAGGCAAGCCATTTAGCTAAATTCTTTCCATTTGGTTTCATTTATTTTTCATACCATTTCACCAAAAATATTAACACCATATTTACATGCTATAGCTCACCTAGTCACATAGCCAAAACATGAAGAGGTTTAGATTACAACATCTCCTACATACCAATATCATTAATATACATAAATCAAAACACGAAGTGCATGACCTTCTTCACTCTTCATTCACCTTCCCTTTTCCTTTGCTTGAGCTTGCCTCTAGGGAGGGTTAGGTTGGGAGGATGAGATTTTATGGAAATCTCAAAAGCAAAAACACACTAACACATGTATAACGATGCATGACAATTCTTTCACATATACATGTGTATGAATAAAATAATGTGATGTTCAAATAAATCAATGTTATGCATAAGACCATAGCTATCAAAGTTACAATTTCATACACTTATCACTACAATTTCAACACCAAATAATGCATAATTCATAAACACTTATCATTACAACATTAACATTAAGTTAGGGGTTTTTGCTACCTTAGTTTGCACTTTCCTTAGATTTTGAAACTCCTTTTGTTCGATATCCCAAATTATTCCTTGCACAAATTAATTGCCTACATAATTCACAACACAATTTGCAGTTAATCACAAGCCATTTCCAAGTCAAGAAACACTTTAAAACTCCATGAAAGTCCCTTGGTAACTCAAGTGTTCTTAAAACCCTTAAACTTGGAAATTCAATTCATTGCTTCTAATATTATTTTCACACTTCCATCCTACACAATTTTTTCATTCCAATGCTAATGGAAGCATCAAAATCATGAAAATCACACTCCGTCCCCATGAACAAGAGCTGATCGAACACTCTAATAAAAAGGTAATTGTGATTTTCAACTTCCAACTTCATCCACTTGTATAAACATATTCCAAATCCATTGTTCATGCATTATTTAATCCAAGAACACATCTCATTATCAAATGAAAAATTGGACAGCACCTCCCCTAGGGTTTGTGCTTTCCAAAATTTCATACAACTAACAAAACAGCACAATATATACGTCAATCAACTCCTTATCATGCAAGGAGTGATTTACCACCAACTATTTCATCAAAATCTTGCTGCTTCACATTTTTCTCTTACCAAAACCTAGCTAATTTTACAGTAAGGAAAAGAGAGCCAAAATAAAAAAAAAATCTAAACAGATAGAAAGGTAGAGGAAAATCCAAGGATCACAAATATGATCAAGGTTGTAGGGAACCTGACATATCTAGGAGTTTTTAGAACTTTTTCTCTCCTACTTGGACTGAAGATGGTGTTTTCTTTCTCCTGTTTTTCAGTTGGAAAATGTTGAATGAAATAGTGAGGAAAATGAAAGCAAAATGGCTCTTTAATTACATGTAAGGTTAGGTGGATCATTGATATGTGTCTTTCTTTAATTAGTTGATCCTGTAATATCCGTCATTTTCTATAAACTGAAATAGAGGCCAAACCAATAGATATGAGATAAGACAAGGCCCATAAATGAAAGTACAGAAAGAGAATATATCAATGGACCAAAGAGATCTTGGTCAATTTAATCCTAAGGCTTTGAGATTACTAAGAATGTAAGCCAGGGACATAAATATCATTAAATAGAAAGACCAAGGGCAATATGGTCATTGGATAAAAAGGGTCAAACTAGTAGTTAGAAGTCAAAGTCAAAATGTCAACCGTTGACCAAAATATCAGAAAAATTAATAGAGGCCCAAAAGATAGAGCAGAACTCACTTATTGACAGAGATTCGACGGATTGTTGAAAATCGGCCTAGAATTTTATTTATAGAATTTTGCTCTCTGATTGCTTATTTTCACAGATTTTGGACTGGATAAATTAATCTTGTAAAATTTGAGGAAGTCAAGGGGTATTTTGGGGATAATAAATTTGTTATATTCAAGAGGGAATTATGGAGATTAAATGTGGAAGAAATGTCTCCAGAAAAGTAGAAAAAGATTTACCGGAATAAAGTTATGTTTACCGGTAAAAAGCACAATCGGTAAAAGTAACCAAATGGGATCCAGTTTGGTTAATCAAACCAGATTTTTACCCCTTTAGTTACAGCCATAATGACACCTTTTTATCACCCAACGAGAAGCAATCAATTGTCACATAGGTGGATTAATATTAACCCTTATATCACACTTAGTTAATAAGCTTCAATCTTAGCCTTCCATTCCTTTAAGTGTGATTATTAAAACATCATTTTTCCTTCATTTCTCTCCATCTTGGCCGACCTCCATGAGCAGAATTTTGGTGAGCAAAAGATGCCATTTTTGGTGAGGAAGACGAGAAAATTTCAAGATAAATCTAAGGTAAGAGAAGAGGGCACCTTAAGTTATATATCAATCTCTTCCTTGTGACCTCTTCTTCACTTTTCATGAACATTTAGCGGAGGTGCTACCCAATTTTCTACTTGATGTAGGATCGTTAAAATCAATCTATACTATCCATGAATATGATTTTGGAATCAAGAATAAGATGGTGTAAGTGTTGAAAGTTGAAAAAATCATGTTGTTCATTGTTTGGAAAACCTCTCGGCCATGGCTTGGAACATAGGGAAGAAGTGTTGTTTTGATGATCTTGATGCTTCCAATAGATTCAAAATGAGTTTTTGTGTAGGGTAAAAGTGTCCCCAAGTTTAGGGAAGCATTGGAAAATGTTAAACACAAGTTTAGGGTTTTAAGACTTACAAAGAGTAAAGGGATGATTAAAGGAGTTTTACATTGCTTCTTGCATTGGAAATGGCTTATATTTGATGGCCATTATATTGTCAATTGTGTAGGCAAGAGTTTGGTGCAAGAAAGTGATTTTCAAAGAGTTCAAGAAAGGTTACAAAGCTAAAAGGAATTAAGGAGTAAGGTAGCAAAGTTTTCTAAAGGCAACCAAAAGACCAAAGTTTAAAGTGCAAAGTTGTTCAGAGGAGATAGTTTACGGGAAATTCAAACATTGCAAATTGATTTTGTTGAACAAACCTGGAATTGAATACCCGTGAAAGTATAGAATTATTTTCTCCTCAAAGATGAAGATTTTATTTAGTTGAATAGAAAGGGTCAGAGAGGCCTTTAAGGTTGATTAGTCCCAAAATGTGCAATAGGGACTTTCTCCTCAGTTGAAATTGAAGTTAAAGAGTCCCTTAGTTACATTTCGATAGTCAGAGATTTCTTGGAATCATTTTCAAAAAGAGATTAGAGGACTGCCTCCAGAAAAAGAAGTGGAGTTCTCGATTGATTTGGTACCAGGAACAAAACCCAATTTTCAAGAGTCCATACAAAATTGCTTCAATTAAGATAGAAGAAGTGGAGAGCAGATAGAAGAACTGTTAAAGAATGATGTGAGTCTAAGATTGTGTGTAGACTACCATGAAATAAGTAAAGTGACAGTAAAGTACTAGTAATTGCTTCCCCGTGTTAATGATGTATTGACAACTGAGTGGTACCAAATCATTTTCTGAATTATATCTTATATCAGGCTATTACCAGCTTTGAGTTAGAGCTAAGGACAATTTCAAGATGGTCTTCTGCACTAGATACGAACGCTATGAATTTCTTGTGGTGCCTTCAAAATTGTGGTTGTGACTAATGATATTATAATATATCTTTAGGCATTAGGAAGGGTGTAACAATTAAGTAAGAAATGAAGTTCTCATTAATGTTAAATGCCACTGCTAAGTGATTAAGAGGTTATGAGAGTTTCCAGATGGGAACAAGATACGCTGCTAGATGATGAAAAAGGGATGTACCCAACGAAAAGTGTGCTGGAGAAAGTGTTAGCCAACAAATATCTCTCTAAGTTTTGGGCGGTGATCTTCCTGTGCCAAAATGATATTGCCATGATAGGACGCATTACTTCCTGATAGATAGGAAGGGGCAGGACCCTGACAGACTGGGATCAGTGGGATGAATCGTCGCTATTGGGCGAGCTGCTTCCTGAGAGACAGGAATAGTATGGGATAGTTGCATCAATGGTAAAACATAGGGTGCTTCTTTCTTCATAAATTCCCACATAATAAAATATAGCATATGGAATACCCCCCAAAATGAAAAGGGAAAAATGGGCTAATATAAGTTAGGGATAAAGTCCATTGAATAATTTGGGTACATAATAATACATGATATAATCCTCTCTGCAACATCATGGTGATGATTATAAAAGAAATAGTAAGGATGGTTGAATCCTTTGACATAGCAGGTTGGCATAGAAAAGGTAATGGATGGGCTACTGAATAAATTTGTGTTTAAAAGCCTAAGCAGTATAGTAAGGGAAATGTGGCATGAGAAAAACGATAACAAACAGTAAAGGATTCCAAAGGTAATAAAGAGGAATGAGAAAAGCTTAAAAAGACAAGTGGGTTTCTGAGATTAGTCTGGGAGAATTATCAGTCTAGCCACCCACTGAGGATAGATAATCTATTCTTAACTCATTTTCCATGGTCTAGAAGTTTCTAAGAGACTCCCTTGATTATGTTGAAAGGTGTTGGTTGAGGGCCAAACCTGTAAATTGGCACTGATACGCATAAGATTGAAATAGACCTTAATAATTAAGCATGGATGGCTTGGAGTCATAGCTATTTGCAATTCTTAGAAACGGGAGAATGAGAGGGGCCGTGTTGAGCTTAAGATGGGAGATTGTCCTCATTGTGGTTGGCTAGTACGGAGAGAGTGCCCGTGACTATTTCTTTTGATAACTGAGCTATCATTTAGTACGGTCTTGTTCCGGCAAAAGGAAGTAAGTGAAGTTTAGAGATATAAGTCATGAATTGAGTGTAATCAGGCTAGCTGAGTATAAGATACTGTGTGGATGAAAGGAATGTTGAAAGCTTCAAAATGAGAGCTTAATGACTTAAATATGAATGAAAGGATTCCTTCCAGATATTCCAGTAGTCAGGGAGTTCCCGGATGTGTTGTTGAGGAAATCAATGGATTACCTCCAGAGAGAGGTAGAGTTTATCTTTGATTTAATACTAGGACTAGTTAGATTTTAAAGGCTCTGCATTAAATTGCTCCAATTGGGATGACAGACCTAGAGCAGTAGATTGAGGAGCTGCTAGAGAAGGGGTTTATTTGGCCAGTGTGTTGTCCTGGGAAACCCCAGTTTACCTTGTGAAAAGAGACAAGAGTCTTCAGTTATGATAGACTATCATGAATGGATTGAGATGATAGTGAAAGATGATTATTTGTTTCTCCAAATTGATGATCTATTAGATCAATTGAGTGTAGCTAAGGAGTTATTTGAGATTGATTTTAAGTCAAGTTACCATCAACTTCGATTCGAGCAGGTGATATTATTAAAATGTCTTTTCAGCCTAGATATAGGTAATGTGGGATTCTAGTAATGCCGTTCGGATTGATGAATGCCCCTGTGGTTGTGAATTGTATTTATTGATTGTTTCCGGCAGTACTTGGATTGGTTTGTCATAGTCTTTGATTGGTGATGTATTGGTGTACTCCAAATCTTTAGAGATGCATGCCGAGAATTTGTGAACAGTTTATATAAATTTTTCCCGAATTGTTTTGTCGCTAGCTAGGCTCATTTGAAATGATTGAATGATTACATGGGATGAAAAATATGATACTAATATCTGGGAATTGATCGGGAGGCAGGCCTACCTATACCCTGACTCTAAGAAGGTCGCTGTGTCTCATGTCAATTAAAATCCAGTTTATGTAAATTAATGAGGAGGCACGTATACCTAGACCCTGACATTGATGGGGAAGGTCGCTGTGTTTCGCATCAATTGGAAATTGATGAGGAGATCGGTGTACCTAACCCAAATATTGAGAATCCCAAATCCGAAGCAGACAAGTGTGGTCTATAGTATGCCGGTAGGCATAGATTGGGAGGTGTGTTTCTAGATCCAAATTAGACATGTGTGGTCTGCATGGATTAAAAATGGTATTGATATAAAAGTGGAAGATTACCTATGCCTCACGTCAATTAAAATTTCCTGATGAAAATTTTTCCCACATTTGATTTGGAGCTAGCAACGATTGTTTTTACTCTAAAGATAGGGGAGGCACTATTTATGTGGAGCAATCATCGACCTGTGAGGCGATGGGGGAAATTGCTCAACGGCTATGACTATTAAATTATATATGTTATGATTGATATACCAGTGATGCGCTAAACTGGAAAAATGGGGTAGATGATTATGATTCTCATATGGGAGTAAGGACTGCTCGACGATATTTCGGATAGGAGTTGAATGGGGAAAATGGTATGTGAGACCTGACGAGTTTTGGCAACTCGGATTATAAATTGTATGACTAGGAGAGATCAATAAGGCTAAAAAAGATAATCACTTGATTCAGTCTGTTGAGACTCAGCTGAGCCTTTAGGAAACAGTGAATTTTTATAAGATTCCTAAGGGAATAATAGATTTCATAAGAAAATATTATATCCCTATAAAGCCTACTCAAAGTTAATAATGGTCAGATGAGACTTACAAGAGTAGGTACATTATCCATCCAGGAATGACAAGGAGGTATCTTGAAATGAGATACCTATTGGTGGCTGGGGATAAAAAGAGACATCATTGTTTATGTGATGGGATGTCTTATCTGTCAAAGAGTGAAGACAGATTAACGAAAGCCACCGAAAATGTTGCAACCTCCGTCGATTCTATAATGGAAATGGGATAGTCTTATTATGGATGTTAATTTGGAATTACCAAAAATGATAGACCCTAATGTGATTCGGTGAATACAGACTGCATGATTGAATTGGTATATTATCTAGCTATGAAAACAAAGCTAGTCAATAGAGACTAATTCAATTGCTCGACAATGTATTGTGAGCATAGATGCTGGAGTTAAGAGAGAACTGGAATATATGTTTGTGATTAGCTGAATGTGTTTATAGTAATAGCTACTATTCCAATATCCAAATGGTCCTCTAAAAGGTCTAGTATGGCGAGAGATATAGATCTCCATCGGACTAAATAGGGATTAAAGTGAGAAGCTCAATGTGAAGTATATTGGATTATTCCAAATAACGGAATGAGTTGGAAAAAGTTATCTACCGTTTGTATTTACCCATGAATCTGAGCTTTATCCATGATGTCGTGCATGTTCCTAGTTAAGAGGATTGACACTAGATGAAAATTTCATGGGAAAACTGAAGAGGACATAAAAGCCAGCTACTTCAAAGTAGCAGTACAAGGTACGTAAATTTTGAGGATGAAATTTATTTTAAGGGGGTAGAAATGTAATATCCATAATTTATATGCTAGCTAAAATAAATGCTAATCCGATAACTAGAAAATGAAAAGAGAAATAAGAGGTAAATAGCTCAAAAAGGAAGGAAAGTTATAGCCAGAAATTGTAAAGTTAGAACTGGTTTAGTGCATGGAGTTCCGAAAGAATTCCAAAGTTAAATATACTTGCCCTAGAGTAATGTGAGGATGAGAAATTTATAAAAAGGGACCCAGATGTCATTTAATAAAAGACCAAGGGCATAAAGGTCTTTCATCATTAAAAGTAAGGGCAAAATGGTAATTTTGCAAAAAGTGGAGAAAGTAATGGCAAAATGATAATTATGAGAAAGTGAAAGGGCATTTTGGTCATTTAACAAAGTCAAAGTCAAAAATAAACTATTGAACAAAATTTATAGATGCCCAACAGATAGAGCTAAACTCGCGAAACACAACCGTGAATCACGGATTTTCCAAATTCGGACTAGATTTTTATCTATAGAATTTTGAAGGGCAAAAAGGGAAAAATAATTATTTGAGATACCAGCTCCCCAAAAATTTAAACAAAAATATGGAAAATCCAGTGAATTTTATAGTAGTAAATAAAATTATTATCCAGTGTACGATTAATGTGATTTTCCTGAAAATTGGGGAAAAGACTCGAAAAAGACCCGAAAATCCCCGAAATATAATTATTTCAAAAATTAATTTTAGACAATCTAGAGGGCATTTTGGAAAAAGGAAAAGGGCTAGAGAATCAGTGAAAAATATAGTATTTTTCAAGGCCCTAAAGAATTTTACACTCCGATTTTACGTTTTCAAGGATTTTGGACAAGATAAATTAATCCTGTAAAAATGTGAGAAAAGTAAAGGGTATTTTGGGGATAATAATTTTTTTAAATTCAAGATGAAATTATGGAGATTAAATGGAAAAGAAAATATCTCCAGAAAAGTATAAAAAGATTTACCGGAATAAAGTTAAGTTTACCAGTAAAAAATGTAATCGGTAAAAGTAACCGAATGGGATCCAATTTGGTTAGAGTAACCAAATGGTAATCAGATTTTTACAGCCATAAATATCAATTTATGAGGGAGATTAAGAGCATGACAAGTGTCCCATATGTGGCACCATTCCATCCATTAGATCTCCTTTAAGTTGTAAGACATAATCTTAGCCATTAATCCATTAAATGGAAATTATTAAAACAGCAAAATCTCTTCATCTTCCAGCCCATTATGCACAATATAATCAGCAGCAAAGAGGAGCAAAGTGGCGTCATTTTTGCTAGGAAGAAAGGAGAGAAAAGCTTGGTGAATCTTCAAGGTAAGTAAACATACTACCTTGTGATATATATAAAAATGATCCTTACAACTTCCTTTTCCTCTTCCATGGATTGAAAATCTGATTTGACCTCTCTTTTTCAAGTTCCATAACCTAGAGTTATTGAGAGAAAAGTGAGAAAGAGAGGTATTTAAAGCCATTTGTTGGTTGCAAATGCTTCCTCTTGTTGAAAGAAGCATATTGATGATGTTGTTGTTATTGTTGAAGTTGTTTTGTGATTTTTGTAAATTTGGAAAATCATGATAAAATAGGGGAGGTGCTGTCCAATTTTCCACTTGATGTAGAAGATTTGAAATCATGTTTTTCCATGCATGAATGAGAGTTTGGAAACAAGAATCAAGTGGTATAAGTGTTGGAAGTTGAAAAATTCATATTGTTGAATATGTGTGTACTGTTTCGGCCAGTGCTGTTTCTTGAGGAAGATGAATTGTTTTGATGATTTTGATGCTTCCAATGGATTCAAAATGAGTTTTTGTGTAGGGTATAAGTGGCCCCAAGTTTATGGAAGCATTAGAAAATCATAGAGAC
>JANTPZ010052348.1:0-10480 GCA_025593235.1 Vachellia pachyceras | reverse complement strand
TCTTTCCTCTTTCCTACTTTTTTCCTTCTTTCTCTTTCCTCTTTCCTACCTTTTCTTTCTTCTCTTTCCTCTTTCCTACTTTTCATTCTTTCGCTTTCCTCTTTCCTACCCATTTTTTGCCTCGGAATCCATAAAAGCTAATAACTTCCCAAACATAAATCACTTTTCAAAACCTAGGTTTTGCCTCGGAATCTGTAAAAGCTATTTTCCAAAATCTATTCTCCAAAACCTAGGTTTTGCCTCGGAATCTATAAAAGTTATCTTCAAAATCACATCCAAACAAGCTCTTGTGCAACTCAAGGTCATACAGTTTTTGACTAATTTGAAACTTGGTCGCTAGTCTTGCTCATTTGAAAGTAGTTAAGTGAAAAATCCCGGTTGAACTGGGGGCATTATAACTATAACAGTACAATAATGTAATTGGCTTGTAATTATATACCACACTTGTTGTCTATGAAGGGAGTTTTTATGAACCCAGCCTTGGTGGAACCATTCGGTCTCACAGTCATTGAGGTAAAAGTGTTTTATCAAGAAGTATAATTTGATTCAGTGAAATGCAAATATATAGAACTTACAAGGCTTCTTATTTTCCTTCTCATACTACAAAGGCAGCAACTTATGGTTTACCTGTTGTAGCCACAAAAAATGGAGGGCCTGTGGACATTCACAAGGCATTCTACAAATTCTCTACATTGAAAAAGTATTGATTAATATTGTTATTAGTTATATAAAAACATTTTCTCTTATTTTCAAAATTAAAGTTTAAGGTACAAATTTATCGTGAAAAGTTATTGTTCAGGAGCAATGCTGTCCTGGAAGTTCTTTTAGATTGAGGATTGTCTCGTAAGTGTTAAAATGGAGCAATGATACTTCTTACTTTTAAAAATATTAATAGTCATTATCATTTTTTTTTAACAATCAACGTTATTTTTCGACTGGAGTAAGGTAACATTGTTATATTTTAAAACTTTTAGGGTGATATTAAAGTTTTAAAATAAATTTTGGGACAATACAGCTTCTAAGCAAAAACTTCAAAACAAATTTGCACACCGTTTATTGTATCAAATCTAATTTCAATTAGCCTTCTCTACAATGCTCACCATGACTTCCTCATCAATAACTGGTTAATAAAGTCAGCCACATTTCTTTTCCCTTTTTTAAAAAAAAGTATGCTTATTTTGTTAGGTTAGTCATTTATCGTCTACACATATCCGTATGATACTAGGTACTCAACAATGGACTCTTGATTGATCCTCATAATCAGAAAGCCATGGCAGATGCACTACTAAAGCTTGTTGCTGACAAAAATCTTTGGCTAGATTGCCGCAAAAATGGCCCGAGAAAAATCCATCATTTTTCATGGCCAGAGCACTGCCATAACTATCTCTCCCATATCCAACATTGTAGAAACAACCACCCAACCTCGCGCACAGAAATCATGCCAATGCCAGAAGAACCCATTAGTGATTCACTCAGAGATGTTGAAGACCTTTCTCTTAGATTCTCCATTGAAGCAGACTCCAAGTTTAATAACAGAGACGCAGATCCAACAACAAGACAAAAGGAACTTGTTGAAGCCATTAGCCATAGAGCCTCATCTATAAACGTGCAGGATTCAGATTAAATGTGATACCATTATTTGCTTCAAGAAAACAAGCTCTGAGGTTAGTTAACATCATGCCACGCCCTCCCTATTTCTTGTATTAACAGAGAAACTTAAAGTATATATTAAAAGAGAGGTGAATGCAACAATGAAGATGACGTCAACAAGTTTTATTCACTAGGTGGGGTCGGCTGTACGGGGATCACATACCATATGATCTTGTTCACCAATTTCATTATGTGTTTTCTTTCGTTTTCTTTTAGCCCTTTAAGAGGACTCCATATCATTTGATCCACCTCTTCACCGATGCTTTCAATGAACTTTTTTGTACATGTCTGAACTTCCACAAACAATTTTATATAATTTACCTCAACTTTACATTCTTGTTATTTCCTTAAAACCCAACATTCATTATCATATAACATTTTTTTATTTTAGCGGTGCATAAAATTTTCCTTTAAGCTTATTAGGTAGTTATTGATAAAAAATAACTCTAGTTGTCTTTCTTCACTCGAACAACCTAGAGCTTGTATTCAATATATTACATCTCTATCAATCTTACCGTCTTTTTGTGTGATTCATTCCAAATATCTGAACCTATCATTTGTGAAATGATTCATTTTGGCAGACGCTCTCTCGCTAAGGAAGCTATTTCTGCCTCCAATGTTTACTACTCTTGCCCGCGCCATCTGCAAGAGTTGTGCTCTAATGATTGTCTGGGTTTATATCCCCCTTCTTAGTGTTTCCTTTAGTTTGAGCCTTTGAGCTCTCTTTGTATTACCAAAAAAAAAGTTCTCACCAAGGTTTGAAGCATTTTTAAAGATCTGCTTAAAATATAGGCTAAATCAATACTTTGCTATCATGAAACATAAAAAATCCTAAATAAGTTGTGAAAAAGGGAGAGTTTGAAAAAAAGACACTAGTTAATTGTCAACCACCATTTATTCAAAATGAGTCATGTATACATATAATACATGTGTGTATAATCACGTAGAAGATGACTAATAAATATGACTGCAGCATTTTGACTTCTCTTATATAAACTAAATCTAATTCTTCGGTGTTACTAATTGGAAGATAGAAAAATACACCTTAAACAAAGATAATAATTATAAGGTTACTTGCTGCTGTAACAAGCCCATAATAGATATAAAAGTTTGGGAGTTCTCTTACTCTTTAGATACCTTGGAGGTTACACATGGATTGAATATAATGAAAATTACTGAATGAACATTATTTAAATAATACAACACTCAAATCAAGTATATAATAAGCTTTAAATCAATCCATCTCTCTACAATACAACTTGGAGGACTGAAAATATGGTTTGAACAATGGTGAGAAAAAGGAGGATTATTCCAGCAATAGAGGCAGCAGTACGCCAAGGAGTGTTGCAATAATCACGTATTAGAGTTGCCTTCTTTTTGTGCCAAGGATCTTCATAATAGTCATTCAAACTTTTGCAGATATCAACGTAATCAGAATTGATACTCATTTGAAGGACATTTTCACAAAGGCCATTTGAATAATAAAGCAACTTTGTTGGAATCACCTAATTTGTTGTTGACTATTTTGCTGTGAACGAGGATATCCACATCTTTAAAAGTATCTATTAGACAATCCAACACACCAATATAGTCAACAAAGTAAGTAGCAAGAGGATAATGACACTGTTCTAATGCTATGATATTACAAAACACAATTTCAGTTTCATCAGCCACCTCAATTGGTGGGATTTCAAGAGTATGTCCAGAAAATTTCAAGTCTAATAAGCAATTGCTCGTCACAGGAATCAACTTTATGCCTGCTTCTTGCAATGTATTCGCATTGTATTGAAGACTATGGGTTTGAGCCTCTAATGATAGATGTCGATCAGTCATTTTTCCTTGCAAGTAAGACAATCTAATAAGATCTGTAAAATGCTTTATCTCAACTTCAGGGTCAAACTCTAACTTTTGTCCATGATGCTCAAAAACACTGCATACGAGCCTAAGAAATGAAGGGAGGCTACCACGACGGTCATGGGGAAAAGCTTTATTGAAAAGCTCTTCAATAACAAAAAATGGAAGCTGATTCTCCAATAAAAGCAAATCTAGAGTTATAGACAACAATAAACATGGCTGTGACAATCTAACATCTCCGTGCATCTCATTCGGAAAACTGAACATGATGAAGAATTCAATGATGAATGCAGCATCCATTAATGTCAGCTTCACAAGTTGTTGTTCATTAAGCCGAATGGTCTCTGAATAAGAAGCACGTACTTTTGGCTCTAAATCTTTTACACAACAAACCAAATCATCCAAGCTTGTCATAGTTCTTTGAGTAAATCTTTTGAACAATATTTTTTTTTGGGTTTCCATATCTTGTAGCCTCTCATCACAGTAATGAAAGGGGCCGATCGAAACAACTTGTGGAGTAAAAGCCTCTTTTTTAAGTTGACGGAGCATAATGGGCACCCTGTAGATACAACAATCCGGTGACAAAAGACCATCTCCGCAATCTTGAATCATTTCTTTCATTTCTATAGTCACCTCATCTTCCACCTATCAAGTTTGATTTAGAATGCAACCAGTAATTAAAATTCCATTCTCATAAATTTACTATTAACAATAAATTATTCATAACCAGAATCAGATACGGCAAAAGAAAAGGGGTTAAAAAAAAGGCTATAATGAAGCATATAACACGAGGAATCTAGAAAGGTGCGAGAAAATTGAAGGGAAAGAAATCAAGAGGAGTCATCACAAATGAAAAGCATAGGATGCATACAAAGCAATCAAACAAGTGTGCTCTTTGAAAGTTAAGAAAAAAACAGAAGAAAGAAAGTAAGGCTAGAAAAGTATGATAACTGAAGAATTAAACAGAAGCAGCTTAAAACTACTATAATAAAAAAGAAAGTAAAGAAAATAAGGAAAGGCTTCAGAATTGAACAAAGAGTAGTGAAGGAAGCGTACGTGCTGCTGTTGGAAGGAATTGGAGGATAAATCTGAAGGCTGAGATGAGAGAAGTGGTTGCTGAAGCTCCACCATTTGTTGATCACCCTTAAACGACGCCTCGTTTTGATCCATCTCATTCGGCATCATTTCCAGGTGAATGCCAGTATGTCTTGCTTAGTTAACAAAGAGCAGCCTGCAGAAGAAAGTCAACTTGTTCTGCTCAGCTTCCACACCAGAACCACCAACGTTAACGTGAATATATATATATGGGCTGGAGCGGGTGTCGTCAACTTTCTTTGTTTTTTTTTCTCCATCTGATTTGGGAGTTGCATTTATTAGTAATCCTTGCTTGTGTGATTGATTACTTTATTTTTATTTTAAAAGTGCATGCACCATTTTTTCCTCTTCGCACTTGAAAAATTCCTTTCCCTATCTTCATCTGTATCGCTGTTAAAGAGCGATTAAAATATATTAATGATAACATTATATCCTATCACGTGAATTACCCGCTTGCATGATTACTTAGAGCTCGTTTGGTAGAGCATCATTAATTCATTATTAGGTATCGCTGTTAAAGAGCGATTATTTTACTATCAATGAAATTAACTTTGAGAGAATCATTATTCGACGATTGACAGAAGAAGTTGAATAAGGTAGAGCATCATTATTAGGCAATTGACAGAGAATTCACCATAGATGAACCACCAACTACGGAGCGAATACTGATTTGAATTTTGAAGAAAAACACTTCCTAATTAATTTGTGTTGATATAGATCTTTTCTCCTGCAGATTGGTACGCAAAAAATTACCACTAGTGAAATGTTCTATAGAAAATCTAACCGAATTTGTAGCTAAATAACACTAGACCCAGAAATTACTAGTATATGAGCATCAACTCAAAATTTAACGAAATACTCAGCCAATTGATGGCAGTGTACCATCAATTTTTCCTAACTGATTCCCTTGTTGACACAGAAGCAGCAAAGAAGTATGATACGAGTGTGCGAGTGAGGCAGAGAAGAAGAAGAGAAAGACAGAGAAGAAAAAGAGGAAAGGCCGAAGATTATGATCAGAATCTGTATCTTTCGATTGATTCACATCACATCTGTATATCTCAGCTTTATAAACGTGTTTGATAAATAGCTAACTAAGTCTAACAAGCTAACTAATTGCTAACTATAGAATAACAGACTAACTAGATCTAATTGACAGTTGTAACTGAACCAAACTTGGCCATTTTCTTTTGTACATGCTGTCACCCCCCCAGGGGCAAGCTGGAGCATGTATATTAACCATGCCCAGCTTGGATAATAGAAAATGAAAGGGTTCTGGAGACAGTGGCTTAGTGAAGAGGTCAGCTAGTTGATCCTGTGATCGAACTGGGAGGAGACGAATGGTGCCATTCTGGACTTTCTCACGAACCAAATGGCAGTCCAGTTCGATGTGTTTGGTTCGTTCATGGAAAGTGGGGTTGGATGCAAGTTGAAGAGCAGAACGATTATCACAGTATAATAAAGCAGCTCGTGAATGTGAAACCTGGAAACCATCAAGTAAATATAACAACCATTGAATTTCACATGTTGTCATAGTAAGAGCTCGATATTCAGCTTCCGAAGAGGACCTGGAAATCGTCGGTTGCTTCTTTGTTTTCCATGAGATAAGAGAATTATCTAGAAAAACACAAAAACCAGTTATGGACCTTCGAGAATCTATACATGTAGCCCAGTCACTGTCACTAAATCCTTTTATCTGAGCATTGGAACTGGAAGGAAAGAACAAACCTTTGCCAGGAGCAGCTTTTATGTATCGAAGGACCCTATGAGCTGCTTGAAGATGTAAAGCAGTGGGATTGCTCATGAACTGACATAATGGCTGAGTGACAAAGGAAATATCTGGGCGGGTGGTGGTCAAATACATCAAACAACCAACCAATTGGCGATAAGAAGTTTTGTTTACCAAAGGAGTACCACTATCTATTGAAAGTCTAGTATCTCGAGCCATTGGTGTTGAAGCAGGTTTGCAATCTGAGTAACCTGTATCAAACAATAAATCTGAAGCAAACTTCTTTTGACATAGGGAGATTCCAGATTTACTCCGAGCAACCTCAAGACCCAAAAAATACTTGACAGAACCCAGATCTTTGATCTTGAACTGAGAATCCAGATTTTGTTTAACAAACTCTATTTCAGATAAATCATTGCCAGCTAGTAAAATGTCATCAACATATACAAGTAAAGCTGTAAAATTGGAACCAGAGGTCTTGGTGAATAAAGAGTAGTCAGCTTTAGATTCTTTATAGCCAAAGGAAGTAAGTACAGATGATAACTTTTGAAACCACTGTCTACTAGCTTGTTTCAAACCATAGAGAGACTTTTGAAGTTTGCAAACAAGTGAAGGGTCTGAGGAATGGAAACCAGGAGGCAGCACCATATACACTTCCTCATCAAGATCTCCATGCAAAAATGCATTATTGACATCAAGTTGTTGGAGGTGCCAATTATGCGTAGAAGCAAGAGCAAGAAGAAGCCTCACTGTGGTCATTTTAGCAACAGGTGAAAATGTATCAAAATAATCAATTCCCTCGGTTTGAGTGAAGCCTTTAGCAACCAAACGTGCTTTGTAACGATCCAGGGAGCCATCTGACCTATATTTCTTAGTGTAAACCCACTTACATCCAATGGGGGATTTTCCAGCAGGTAAAGGAGTTAGTGTCCAGGTGTTATTCTGTTCCAGAGCAGTCATTTCATTGATCATAGCATCTCTCCAGGGTTGGAATTTAGAGGCTTTGCAAAATGTGTTAGGAATATCATCAGAAGAAATATTGAGGCAAAAGTGTTTGTAAGAGGGGGAGAGGGATTGATATGATATAACAGAAGAGAGAGGATATTTGTTACCTGAGGAGAATGATGCAACTGAAGTATTGAGGGAAGGACAAAAATAATCCTGCAAGTAGGAGGGTGGTTTTCGTGGCCTAGATGAAACTCGGGTGTTTGTTGAAGTAGGTATGGTTATAGGTGAGGAGGGGTGAATGGGAGCTATAGGGGATACAGGGGATGTTACATTGGCTGTGTTGGTAGGAATAGGGTGCTGAGTGATAAGGTGGTCAGAGGGGAAATCTGTATCAAGATCTTGGGTAGAAGTATCAGTTGAAAGTGAAATATCAGAAGGATGTGTGGTAGTAGCTGTATAAGGAAAATAGGATTCATAGAAAGTTACATCCCGAGAGATGAAAATATGTTTGGATTGCAAGTTTAATAGGATATAGCCTTTAGTGTGTTTAGGAAATCCTAAGAAGATACACTTAGAAGCTCTAGGTTCAAATTTAGTACGATTATGAGAAGATGTGCAAGCATAGGAAAGACAGCCAAAGACTTTCAAGTCACAGTAAGCAGGGGGATGGTTGTAAAGGAGAGGAAGGGTGTATTAGATTGAATAATTGGAGAGGGTAATCTGTTAATAAGAAAAGTAGCATGGGAAACGGGAAAACACCAATAAAGTTTGGGCAATTTAGCTTGAAATAGAAGGGCTCTAGCAACATTTAGTATATGTTGGTGCTTTCTTTCAACAATGCCATTTTGTTGAGGGGTGTCAATACAAGAGGTTTGATGAATGATACCTTTAGAATGGTAAAAGGAGTGCATAGAAAATTCAAGGCCATTATCTTAGCGAATGATTTGAACCTTGGTATTAAATTGGGTTTCAACGTATGAAATGAAAGATTGCAGGTGAATTCTAACTTCAGCTTTGGACTTCATAAGAAAAATCCAGGTGAAATGACTAAAGTCATCTACAATGGTTAAGAAATATTTGAAACCTCTAATTGAAGGAATTGAAAAGGGTCCCCATATGTCAACGTGGATAAGAGAGAAAATTTTATTGCTCATAGAATTGCTTACATGAAAGCTTGAACGTTTTTGTTTAGCTAGATGGCATACATCACATGGTTCATTTGTGGTAGTACAAGGAATCATAGGAAATTGCTGATGTAAAAGCTTCAGGGTGGAATATGAAATGTGACCTAGGCGATGATGCCACAAATCAAATGTTGTTGAAAATGTTGGTAGTGTAAAGACTGAAGTGGTTACTGGAAGCTTGGACTTTGCAGGATGAAGAATATATAATCCTTCAAATACTTCAGCTGTACCAATCGTCCTCCAGGGGTAGAGGGCCTGTATATAGCAAATTGAAGACAGGAATAAGAAACAACAACGAGCAGATAAGGTGAGTTTGGACACAAAGAGGATATTGAAAGCAAAGTTAGGGATGAAGAAAACATTACTCAGTGTTAAAGAGTCAGAGAGACGTATGGTCCCTGAGATAGTGGCAGTGATATGAGTATTATTGGGGAGTTTAATAGAAATGGGAGAAGTATATCTATATTCAGAGTACAAAGAAAGAGAGTGGCAAATGTGGTCAGTAGCTCCTGTATCTATGATCCAAGAGTCATGTATAGAAAAGGCTATATGATTACCTGAACTGTCATTAGGTGAAGAGATAGTACTAATATTATGAACAGCAGGCACATTGACAGGTGAGATATTAGACGATGCTGATTGAGTAGAAGATGGTGCTGATTGAACTAGTTGCAATAGTTTTTGATATTGTTCTGATGTGAATTGAGGTGAGGAAGCTGGAGAGATGTTGTGATGTTTAAGTGTCTGTGCTGGAGCAGAAGAGTGAGCTTGGGACTGGAACTGAGAGGCTGGTGCTGCTGATTGATTGCGAAACTTGAAACCTGGTGGAAAACCATGCTTGCGATAGCATGTCTCAATAGTATGTCTAGGTCGGTTACAGTAGGCGCAAAATTTTGCAGACAAGTCTCTAGTTAAAGCCTATGAGGAAGCTCCAGGGAGTCGTGATGATCCTTTATGAAACATCACCATGGACTCAGTCCCTAAGTTCATTTCACGTTCTTGTTGTATGATCAGAGAAAAAATTTTGTTGACTGATGGTAATGGATCCAACAGCATAATCTGGGATTTGGCTGTAGCAAAACGGTCATTAAGACCTTTTAGAAAACGGATCGCATAATCTTGGTCACGGTAGTTGTGGCAAGAATAGAGAATTTTAAACTTGGTAAAATAATCTTGGTCACGGTAGTTGTGGCAAGTACATCTTGCCAGTGGACGAAGGCTGATGAATTCATCCCAGAGGATTTTAAACTTGGTAAAATATTCGCTGACAGGAAGATCTCCTTGTTTGAAAGAGAAGATTTCTTCCTGTAGTTCAGCAACTCGAAAAATGTCACTCTGAGCAAAGCGATCTCACAAATCATTCCAAATATCATGTGCTTTATCCAACCACAGAACACTCTGAGCAATAGTGGAAGAAAGGGAACGGGTAAGCCAAGCACTCACCATTGTGTTACAACGCAACCAGGTTGAGTATAATGGATCTGAGCTTGGTGGTGCAGAAATGGTACCATCCACGAAACCAAGCTTGTTTTTAGATTCTAGTGCCATTTTCATCGCTCTAGACCATGTGTGGTAATTAGATCCAGTGAGGAGGGGACTAACCAGAACCAAGGATGGGTTCTCATTCAGATGCAAGTAGTAGGGGCTTGCGAGGAGCTGAGTTGAGTCGGCAGTTGAGTTTGCAGCAGCTACGGCTTCTGTTGGAACGGAGGAGCTCGTCGCACTGGAGTTGGTAGCTGCTACAGCGGCGGCAGCGGAGGAGATCATTATAGCTCTGATACCATGATACGAGTGTGCGAGTGAGGCAGAGAAGAAGAAGAGAAAGACAGAGAAGAAAAAGAGGAAAGGCCGAAGATTATGATCAGAATCTGTATCTTTCGATTGATTCACATCACATCTGTATATCTCAGCTTTATAAACGTGTTTGATAAATAGCTAACTAAGTCTAACAAGCTAACTAATTGCTAACTATAGAATAACAGACTAACTAGATCTAATTGACAGTTGTAACTGAACCAAACTT
>JANTPZ010052346.1:0-11990 GCA_025593235.1 Vachellia pachyceras | reverse complement strand
AGAAACAGAGCACTATCTGACTGGAGGAGAGAAATGGAGAAACAGGGTCGCACACTCGCACTCACTCGACTCTCGACTACTCGAGACAGGACTGTAGCCTGGCTGCCTGGGGACTGGGGAGAAGAGAAAGGAGATTAGGCGAAACTGCGAAAGAGTTAAGAGTGAAAGACCGACCGAGCCGAAGAGTGAAGACTGAAGACCATCGGATTCAGAGGCTTTGTGCTGGTCATGTGCGTACTTTGGGCCGTGGAATCAAACGTTTTTTTGGGCCAAAGACCATGGAGACTTTGGGCTCGGGAAAAAGGATTTATATATTATATATATTTATATATATATATATTATATATAAAAATATATATTTATATATATTTTTGGGATCGGGAAATGCCAATCCCGAACCCGATCCCGAACCCGAATATCAAAATTCTCGATCCCGATTTTTCCCATCCCGAAGGGATCGGGACGGAAAGTTCGGGATCGGGAATCCCTAGCTAAATATAGAGGCATTTTGTAACTTTTACCCTTATAAAATATAGCTTTTTTGAAAAATAAAAACAAAGAATTAGCCAAATAATAATGAATTAAGATTTAAGAGTATTTAAAAAGGTGAGCGTGGTGGTCACAATGCCACGTGACACTAGATAGCCAATGGACCAGAATGATTTTGCTGGGCTTGGATCAATGGAATCGAATAATCTGGAGACCAGAACAGGTGTTATTTAATTATTTGCTTCCTTTTTTTTGTTTTTTCTATTTTCCTTTTTTGCAAAGTTTAAACAAGTTAAACTTTATATATTCATATGAGACTACGTATATTTTAAGATTTAAAAAAATAATTACAGAAATACATATAAATAACCTATTAATAAGGATTAAAATTCTTACGTCGGTGATAAAAATTGGATCAACCTTTATTCGCTATTTCATTCCCTCTTAGTTGTGAGAAAAAGACCAATAAAGTTGAATACAAACAAGGTGAAATTTCTATTTACTAATTTTTTACCGAAAGAAAACAACGACAGAATGAAAAATATAAAGGGTGCTTTTTTATTTTCACTTTTTTTTTATTTCAAAACAGTTTTATAAATTTATTTTTCTAAAGCAAGTTTTGAGACCCATAAACACTTTTCAAATGTGCACATAACCTATGAACTGTTATTATTTTTTAGTTTCTTAAGAACATATTTCTATTTTTTTAAAAACAAAATATCAAACAAGTTTTTATAATTATTAAAATTCAAAACTGTTTTTAATATAAGAAAATAAATAAAAGCATAAGAGTTCTATCAATTTAAGATTTCAATAATTAAGATGTTTCGGTAGTAATAAAGACCACACAAGCTGAAGGTAGTTTCTGGAATAAGATAGTGGGGGTGTTTGGGAAATCTTCTCAATACCCCAAAAGTACGTTCAACAGTGTTTTTTCACAAAACGAGATAATCTCCTTCACACATTTACCTCGTAAATAGTAAAAGTACTTCTCCACCGCTTTACCAAACGGACCCAATGCGAAGGAGGGAAGGGTCAAGCAGAGCCACTAAGATGTTTCGGTAGTAATAAAAACATAAGAGTTGGCGACGGTGTGGAGCTGTGACTGAGCGAGAGCAATGTGTGAAGGAGGGAAGGGTCGAGTCGAGCCATTAAGGTCCGAGCCGTGACCAGTGAGGGGGTTGGGTAACGGGTTCAACCGTCACACGCACAAAATGACACAAATCCCATAGTCCAACCGTCACACGCATGTAACTAGACATCCCATAAGTCAGAAAGCAGGGGGGAGACTTGAGGGGGGGACTTGAAGCCACTTGTAGAGGATAGACCAAGAGATGGAGAGAGGAAGAGGAGTGTGTTGATACCTTATTTTGATGATAACAAAATGATTTCAAGCTTAAATTATTGATGATTATGTGTTCCTGTTGAAATACTTGAGTTCTGTGTGAAAGTATTGAGAATACTCGAGCATTATGTTTTAATACTCGAGTATCAAGCATTTTCATGAATTAAGAATCAATACTTCCAGTTAACACTTGAGTTTTTGTTGAAAGTGTTGATAACACTCGAGTTCTGAGTTGTAACACTCGAGTGTTGTAAGGTAAAATGGTTTTAAAAATCAACACTTTGAGTGAAAACTCGAGTATTAAGTAAAAGTGTTACAAACACTCGAGTGATGAATTTGAATACTCGAGTATTGGTGTTAAAATGTGTTATAACAGAGTACTTTCATGTGAAACTCGAGTATTGGTGTTGAAGTATTGACAACACTCAAGTATTGTGTTGTAATACTCGAGTATCGGGTTTTGTTTTCAAAGTAATACTCAGCACTTGAAGTGGAATACTCGAGTTACAAATGAAAGTATTGACAAAACACTCGAGTATTGGTTTTGAACACTCAAGTATTGAGTCAAAATACTTGAACTTGAAGTACAACACTCGTGTTGTGGAGGAAGTGTTGCCAACACTCGAGTGCTAGCTCTCAACACTCAAGTATCAGGCAAAGTTTTCAAATGAAAGACAACACTTCAAGCACAACACTCGAGTATTGAGTGAAAGTGTTGTCAACACTCGAGTAATGATTTCTGAGCACTCGAGTGTCGAATTTCCTTGTTTCAAAACTCAACACTAATGATAAGAACACTCGAGTATTTTCATTCTAACACTCGAGTAAAGGCAGAAAAGTGACAACACTCGAGCATTATGCTTACAACACTCGAGTATTGTGACATTTCAAATAACCGCACTTGAAGATTGTTTCTGAACACTCGAGTATAAGCTGAAAGTATTCTCCAACACTCGAGTGCATGAAATATAACACTCGAGTATTGCCCTAAACTTCTGCAACACTCTCAGCAATCACTCGAGTAATTTGAAAATAAAAAGAACACTCGAGTATTGATATTAAACACTCGAGTATTGTTTTACAAAATTCAAATTTCTTAGCAAACACTCGAGTACTTGATGCTAACACTCGAGTATTGTTTTCCAACGGCTATTTTCTCTCTCTGACAGCTTTTTACCTGCTCTGCAAATTTCCTTATTTGTGTTTAACAACGTTTGAATCTCACCTACCTTCAGAAATGCAGAAACACTCTATCATTGAAAGAGAAAAAGCTGATCTCTTTATCCCAGACAGATTATATGAAGCCGACATCATCGTAAACATTCCTGATACGCAATAAATGCAGCATTAATGACGAAGAAGAAGAGGTGGTTGATGAGAGTAACGGATATTGAATGTCTCTAACGGACACTTCATCATCTCTCAACTATAAAAGCCTCAAGTATTTATTCAGAGAAGACAAGAACTTAACGAGCATTCATTTCTTATTCTGTCTCTCTGTGAATTTCTTAAATATTATTCTAAACTTCATTCATTGCTATCTACTCTTTAAGAGAGAATCATTGAGCAATATCCTCTGTAAATCTGTGAGATAGTTCAAGGTTGGGACCTTGAATTCACTGGGCTGAGAATTGATCAGAAAGCAGAGAGTGTGAGACTCTGTTTAATTACGCATTGTAAGAGGGAGCGATGATCTCCATTGTAAAGGTTGAAGAGTCTGATTCATTGATTAATTAGTGGATTATAAAGCTCAGAGGTGCTCTGAGGACTGGATGTAGGTCAGAAGGACCGAACTAGGATAAATTCCCTTGTTCATCTTTCCTTTTCATCTCTCGGTGACATTGCTCTCACTTTTGCATTTAAGTTTTAATTTTTTAGATAAGACCAATTCACCCCCTCTTGATCTTATAATGCACTAACAAAGTGGGTGGCTTTTCATATCAGGTTAGTAGGTTGCTCATGGTCTAGGTGGGATAATAATTTAAAATAGAATATACACACAACACAAATAGGGCAATGGGTGGATAAGAGCTCCTCGTAGGTGAATTTGTGCCCCGCCTATCACATGTTCTTTCGAACTTGTTTAAATGGGTAAAAGCCCACGGATTGCGAGCGGGTTCACAAGTTCTGAGTTATCTTGCTCAACCCTAATTGGAACATGTATCTTATGTTGTTTATAAGGATGATTTGGTTATAAGGTATCAAGTTTTATTTTTGACTCGATATTTTCTCAGCTTAAGACGATTAAGTTGATATGTTTAGACAATCATTGTGTTACTATATCTGTCCAAGTAATTCCATTTGATAGTATTAAAATCAATATTCTCATTAATGCAAAAGTACAAAAGAAAATGGAGTTTAGCGTGGGTGGTCTTTTTTTTTTTTTTTTTTCCGGTGAAAGGCTTAACCGAATACAATCAATTACCACGAGAGAAACTAACTCCCTCTATATTCTCTAATGCAAAAGTGGATACTGCCTCTGGTACTGTCATCCATGTAGTCCTCCCCTCCTCTTGTTCCATGCTCATTTTGGCAAGTTTATCAGCACCCCTATTCCCCTCACGGTATGTATGAGATACCACCACTTGTGCTGCATCTGATTCTACAATAACTTTCTTCGACCCCATCTCCATGCTAGAGATAGACCTTTTATGATCCCCCACAGCTCAGCTGACCTTGCCGTGCAGTTTTGTAACCTACGTGTGAAGCCTCTCAGCCATTCTCCCTGATCTCCTCTAATCAATCCTCCACACCCAACACTTCCTGAGGCCAAAACGCAACCATCAGTATTAATCTTGCACCATCCCTCCTCAGGCTTTTGCCACTTGATCATTTTTAAACCAATTGTTCCTTTTCTTTCCGGTTTGTCATCCCATTGCTTTTCATAATGCTTCAGCAATTGGATTATCTGTTTCACCTCTTCCTACGGTCTTTTGAATCCTTCATTATGCTCTTGTAAATTCCTCCACTTCAATAGATACTAGCAAGTCACAGCAAACTTTTCTGGCAATCTAAATTCCTCCATCCCTTCTGTTTTTTGCCTTCCAAAGATGTTCCATTGTATCCGGTCCTTTAGATCTCTTCTAAAGAAGCTACCTTCATTGTTACCTAACAGTGGCCCACCCTTTGCTCACCCTTGGTTCCAACCAAGTAGAGGTAGAAAATTATCATGGAATTATTTACACAAATGTGATGATCATGAAAATAAAAAAAATTGATAAATAATATTTTGGGTAAAGATGTAAATTTAGCAGCGAACTTATTGATCGGAGCACCTAATGCAATTAAATTTTGAAATGTGTAAATTTAGTAATAATCAATTAATAATGTGCAAATTCAGCAACAATAAATTAACAAGGATGCAAAGTTAACATCATCGTTAACTCTTCATTAACTCCGTTAACCAAAACATTTTGCTATTTTTGAAGTTTAAGATTTCGTCGTGGAATCATTTTTATAATCAAAATTATTATTTTTATTTAACTTCCTTTATGAAAATTTCTTTGAATAACTGTACATTTCTAATGGTAATAAAAAATTACTTTTTTTGTTTACCTTTTTTATTCCATTTCTTATTCCTTTTTGCTTGACCTTTTCTTTTATTCTAGAAAAAGTAAACAAAAATTAGTGGTTTTGATTAATATTAGAAAGAAACAATTATTTAAAGCAACTTTCATAAAATTAAACAAAAAAGAGTAAATTTAATTATTTAAATGATCCTAAAATAAACCCTTAAACTCTAAAATACACTAGGTTAATGAAGTTAAGAAAGAGTTAATGGAGGTACTAACTTTACACATTTATTATTTAATTGTTGATAAATTTGCAATTTATTAATTAATTATTGTTAAATTTAAACCTTTCAACAGTAAATTGTGTAAATGCTCTCGACGAATCAATTCGTTACTAAATTTGTAGATTTCCCCTGAATTTTTAAGAAGAGTCAAATTTACACATGATCTAAAAGCAGAACACCTAACTTATGATCCACTAAAACCTGCTGGCACTTTAACATGACAAGTAAACCCTTTTATATTTGACTGGTTTATTCAGTTTCACTAAACTGTGGAGATGCCTTCTCAAACACCACGAATAAAGCCACACCAACACAACACTCCCTAGGATAAAACCCCCCTTTGGGAAGAGTATCAACACAATCTCTTCATCAGCTGAACACACGCACCATGGATTAATTAAGTTTAAAATTTACACAATACATATGTTCAACTAATAACAAAATATCTCTAAGGAATATAACTAATAATTCTAAAATTGTGTATGCTCGGGAAGAATCTTACCAACTGTACATGCAAGTCAAGACAAAACCATCTTGAAATCTGTAAAAATCATCTTGAAATTTATAATAATCATCTCAAAATCTATAAATTCTTCTTAGATTTCATAAATTCTTCTCGTAATCCGTAAACTACTTTTTTCTAACAGTTGCCCAAACACACATTAACTATAGCTCATTCCAATAGTGTAGAGAAAAATTTCGATCATTAGAATCCTGATCTAAAAATATATAAAAATTATGAATCATTATCTACCAATTTTTCCAACTAAAAATTATACATGGATGAATTTTGCCCATTAACGCCGAGATCCCATACGTCCAAGTGAACGTTTTACAAGGACAAACTACTTGAGGGAGCACCATAATACAGTCACAAATACTCGAAATATATTTCTACTTTTCATAATTCAAGTAACAACCACAATTTAAAATAGAAACATAACACAATGATAAACACGGGTTATTGACCAAGACAAGATAAATCAGCCGCTTGAAAATGGCCACATTTAGGTACAACAAAGAAACCTTAGATTTTGTTGAACGCAACAATGTCACAACTTTGAACGTACTCACTGCATGGCTCAACCGTAAGATGTTCCTCGATAAGAGAATCCACAGAGACAAGGTCATCAACGATTGTCATCATTATCTGCATCTTCTTGATACCGTAACCAACAGGAGCCAATTTGGCTGCATGGTTTGAAACAAAGCATTAGTTCACATCATACACTTGGTTTTATTTACAAGTTATAATGTAAGGTGAAGGCGATGAAAAATTCAACACACATGCTCCCCACAGAAGCCCAGGCATCTGAACAGAACGAACAGCCTCTTCGAGCTTCTTCATGTCTGTCTCATCATCCCATGGCTTCACATCAAGCAGAACAGAGGACTTCCCACCTACAAAAAGTAGATAGATAACGGTATTACTCAAAGCAAGGATAATTGAAAGACAAGTCTAGTTAATTATAAACCCATAGCTACAACTTCTGAATTAAAACTAAATGAACCTCATGGTTGGCAGGAATTTTGAATAGTGGACGGACCATTATTCAAAATGTGTTTGTGATTATTGCAGAATGAAAAGATAGGGTAGGGCTATGACCGTTATTGAGTGAGGCCTACCCAATGCTAGATGCAAAGGTAATAAATAGATCAATATGGATATCATGAGCTGTCCCATAACAAACCAGTCGGACCAATGGGTGGTTTAATGAATAAACGCTTCATGTAATACAAATTACTGCGGAAAGAAAGCTTACTCTCTTTCTTCTTGGATTCCTTTTTAGTAGCCTCCCTTGCTGCAGCTGCAGCCTTTTCCTCCTCTGTCTCATCACCAAAGAGGTCAAGGTCATCTTCGTCATCAGCAGGAGCAGCCTGCCAAAACACAAGGGGAATCCAGTTAGCATAAGTATTATACAACAACAATAAAGCTTTGTTCCGCTAGGTGGAGTCAGCAGTTAGCAGAAGTATTATAAAACAATAATTAACTTATCCAGAGTGTAATATTTGTTTTTGTCAAGTCTATCACAAAATTGCAGAATTCGAGAACCAATCAAAGCTTTACCATATTATATTGCAATTTATCTCATCAAGATCACAATTTTGATCTTACCAATGCTCCTTCTCGTGTCAATCAAACCAATGTTTGACCCTCTGCTTCGCTCAACATGGCCTGTCTGGTATAATAATGGACAGAGATTCTCTTTCCATTGTAACAACTACAGAATGAGATGCATAATCTTAACAGGAGACTTCTACTTAATATTCATGGCTCCATATTTCTTCTTTATCAAAAGACGGGTGTCATTGTTCATCTATGAACTTTTTCGGTTTCAATTTTAAGGGTACCTAGAGTACTAGGAACTGAAGAAGGATTCAATCTCAAGCCAAACAAGAAGCCATTTAAATCCAATTCATTTATACACATATTGCCATAACCATAAGCATGTTAACACAATAGATTAAACAACGGAAATCACACCCTTAAAAACCATTGAAGTAACAGTCAAAGAATTATAAAAAGAAAATAACAGAAAGAATAACAAAAGACGGAATCAAGAGAGATGCATACCGCCTCGGCAGGAGCAGCTTCAGCTGGAGCAGCCTGGCCACTAAAACTCACCCCTTGAGCTTTTCCAGGGAAGCTAATCATACAAATTCAAATCAACTTTCAAATTGAATAAGATTGAATAAACGAAACGAAACCTAACGCATAAGAATATTGCAGAGAGATAAAAGAACAGACCTTTGAGCAAGACGTGAAGAGACGGCATCGTACCACTTGCTGGCATTGGGAAAAGCATCGCTCGGGTTCTTTACAAAGGCGTAGACTTTAATGTCATCCTTGGTCAACTGATCCCTGCAAATTCAATCGGAACCACAAGATATTGAGAGAATTGAAGAAATATCAAGAGAATGAGTTTTAAAACTGAAGTCAAATCGGAGAAAGTTACCCAGAAATGTAGGTCTTGCCAGAAAGGAATTCATTGAGGGACTTGAGTCCTGATTCAGTGTGGAGATCTGAGAAGGTGACGGCCATTTTGAGAGTGGAAGAGTGAGATTCAGAGAAGCCCTCAAATTAGCGCGCAAGACCGAGTGGGAAGCGAACCGAGGACAGAGATCGATGATTTAGTATTTATATGATATATGATAAGGGGCAAACCCTAGATATGTTGAGTGAGATCAGTCAGCATATTCTTCCATACTCTACTCTCAGCCTCTCGTCATTTTGTTTTCTCACAAATAAAAAAAAAATCAACTTTTTTAATAAATTTAAATTTATGATTCCGATTTTAGTTAAAATACAAAATTCAGATTTACCCTTTAATTTTAACAAATGACTATTAAAATCAAAAGGTTTTATTAGAGATTCTTAAATTTTATTAACAGGATAAAATACCCCTCATAGTTAGAAAGAAAATTGAATGTAAACCATAAGTAAAATTCAAAATTGAATAATTTTAAATAAAGGGTTGGATTAAATTCAACCTTCTTTTACTAAACAAAAGGAATATAGAAAATACGTGTATTAAGGAATTGTTATTTAATTACTAAAGAAAGTATCAAACATTAATTGATACTACTATGACTAATATGAATATTATATAAGAATGAATAATAGATTGGGGAGATTAAAGGCTTACTTGAAAACCAATTCTAGAACCTAAATTTGGTTTCAAAACCTAGGTTTTATCTCAAAATCGAGGTTTTGTCCAAATAAAATTTTTTTCCCAAAAGCTATTTTGGTTACAAAATTTCAGTTTGAAACCTAGGTTTTCTTTTTCCTATTTTTTCCTCTTTCTTCTTTCCTACTTTTTCTTTCTTTCTCTTTCTTCTTTCCTACCCACTTTTTTGCCTCAAAATCCGTAAAAGCTAATAACTTTCCAAATATAAATCACTTTTTAAAACCTAGGTTTTACCTCAGAATCTGTAAAAGCTATGTTCCAAAATCTATTCTCCAAAACTAAGTTTTACCTTGAAATTTCTAAAAGCTATTTTCAAAATCACATCCAAACAAACTCTAAATGCACATGATCTGCAGCTTGGGCATCAGACATACCAAGGTCGTAGTTAAGAGGCGAAACTGTCAATTTTATATATACATGATAATTTGGGAACATGATGGACAATTATTTCTACCATTTATGAGATAAATGCATGAATAAGATTATATCATTTTACGAAAAAATATAGCCGCTTAATTTTTCCAAATACGTTGCCAGCCGTCCGCGGTAAAAGTTGGTTCAATTTAATATAATATTTTAATCAAAAGTATTTAATTTGAGTTTTACTCTGTTTTCTATTCACTTTTTCTTTTAGCTGTTATCTTTTAACAACATGAAAAAAAATTTCTAATAAGCCTTATTAATGTTTTGTTAAAATCGAATATGAGTTTTGGCGTTTCAAATGAATTTAATTTGAATTATCCCTTTAGTTATTATTAAATCACAGCTTTTTAATCTTAATTTTTAAATCACAGTTAATAACATATTTAAATAATTGTATTAATTTTTCCGAAAAAATATATATTAATTTGAAAATCACAACTTAAAATTATGTATGTATATATGTCTGTTCATAGTTCACAGACTTTCATATTATAAAAGTTGACATAAAATAGCAACATTCAAAAAATTGCATCTTGCTGAAAATTGAGACTTCATCATTTAATTTTTTTCTTTTTACTATTTTATATATAAAAGTTGACACAAAAACATTTTTTTATTTTTCAATTTTTCTCTTTTTCTTTTTTATCTGAATTTATTTTATTCATTTTCTATTCGTGTTAATATATATGTGTGTGTAAAGTTAGGGTGTATTCAACAACCTCAAGTATTTTTATGCCTTGACAATTAAGGTGCTGGATGCATAAAAAATTTCTTAGATCGTTGGATAGATCTGAAAAATATTTCTAATTGTTGAATACACTACAAAATATTTTATGATGATAAATATACCTATAAAAATACTTCAAAGTGATGAACACATATTAAATGTGTATTAACTCTGATCATTAATATAAAAGTTAGTTGACCTTTTTAGGATATCAAGGAAGCTATTTAACTTATTAATTTAAATAAATATTTATTATTTATTTAACTCATATTTAACATTTTTCTTTTAATTAATTTGTCTTACATATATAATCTACATATACACATAAGAATTTCACAATATAAGTTATAATTAAGTTATTTATTTAGTTTTTTCAATTAACTCAAAAAAATTAACTCAAAAAAAATAATTGGGTATTGCATTAAGCATTAGATGTAGTGTATCTTAATTACTCCTATAGATAATTTATCCTAAATGTATTGGATTTTTATAGTTCCAAAACGTTGGAGGAGATAGTCACGAGAATAATTCATTTTGTATCCGTTTGGATTACTATTGAAAGTTACTTTATTAACCTCACTTACAATATATAAGATAAATATATAAAAGTGGTTTATTTTAACTTATATAAACGTTTTTCTTTAGTATCATGCCAAATAGCTTCTCTTACTATAATACATACACACGATGGCTTGATTTACCTTCATTTTCTCACCAAGTCTTGTGGGTTCGTAGACTCCGTAAACAAGGTGGTCTTATGAACTTTTGTTATCTAATCTTTTGGTTTTTATAATTTCTAATTAAATTGTGGTTGTCACCCAATTTTTATGTTTTGAACGGATACCATTTATTCTTATAATTGTAACTCCTCTGTGAGTAAAAAATCAGTCAATATATTTTTAACTATTTTATAATTTAGTTATTAAACTTTAAATTATAAAAAAATTAAAATTATAGAGATTAAGTTGCAGTGAATCGAAGTTAAGAAATTGAGTTATAACAATGTCCAAATTATAAAAATTGAATTGTATCGAGTCAAGTTGTAAGAACTGAATTATAATAAAGTAAAAAAATGTAGGAATAAAAGATTAATTATCTATTCATTATAATATACTACCTTTGATCCTTAATATAAGATGTTGTTAATTTTTTTGAGAAATTAAGAAATTTAATTAACAAAAATATTCATTATTTTCTATCCAAAATAATTTAATTGACTTATAAACTTATATATAATATATTAGTATATATAAATTATTTAATTATAATATATAGGAGATCGTCATGGTATAAGACCCACCGGATAGGGCACCCGCTGGTCTCCGTTGTAGGGTATCATATATGAGATATTATATGAACTGCCGAAGAATCTATTGCTATTCAACCAGGACAAGAAGAATTTATTCTCCTTTCCCGAAAATCTATTGAAAAACATAGGCAGAAATATACTTGGATGCATATTGGCTGTGTTCAAGTAGCCTTAAAACCTCTTGTCCGAAAAGGTCTTAATACTGCCGCCTT
>JANTPZ010052333.1:0-11067 GCA_025593235.1 Vachellia pachyceras | reverse complement strand
TGAAACATCACAAAACTCGAGTGTTGAAAACAGAAAACTCGAGTGTTGTCACTTTTCTGTCATTACTCAAGTGTTTAGATGGAAGTGTTGTGTTTTTGAGAAAATGGTGCTTGATACTCGAATATTCAAAAATCAATACTCGAGTGTTGTCAACACTTTCACCTAATACTTGATTGTGGTGCTTGAAGTGTTGCCCGATACTCGAGTGTTGAGAATAAGCACTCGAGTGTTGTCAACACTTCCTCCACAACACAAGTGTTATACTTCAAGTTCAAGTATTTTTTCTCAATACTCGAGTATTCAGAACATAATACTTCAGTGTTGCCAATACTTTCATTTTGTAACTCGAGTATTTTGCTTCAAGTTGTAGAGTATTCTTCTGAAAATATAGCCTGATACTCGAGTATTACAACATAATGCTCGAGTGTTGTCAATACGTCAACATCAATACTCGAATTTCACATGAAAGTATTCTGCAATAACACATTTTAACACCAATACTCGAGTGTTCTTAACACTTCATCTCAATACTTGAGTTTTCACTCAGAGTGTTGGATTTCAGAAACATTTTAACTTGCAATACTCGAGTATTGAACTCAAGAACTCGAGTATTATCAACACTTTAAACAAAAACTCAAGTGTTGTCTGAAAGTATTGATTTTTAACTCATGAAAAACCTTGATACTTGTGAATTAAAGCACAGAACTCAAGTATTCCTCAATACTTTCATACAAACTTGATGACTTGATCAAAGAACTCGATTGTTTCACTAAGAACACTTAATCATCAACAATATAAGCTTTATAATCCCTGGAATCATTTTTTGTTATCATCAAAATAAGGCATCAACATTCTCCCCCTTTTTGATGATGATAAAAACTTTATAAAATTAGAATGGAATTAAGAGCTTAAATTGTCAAGGCATGAAAACAGAAAGAAACCATGAAATCAGAGAGACAAATAAAATTCCTGAAATCATAATATTATTCATAAAGAGTCTGATCATAAACCATAAGCCATGATTCATAAGTCATAAGTAATCAAACATAAATAACAAAAGCACATCTGATTTTCTTTCTCCCCCTTTTTTTATCAGCAATCAAATAACGGTTGAAGAGAGAGATGAGGGAGTAGGATCAGATAAGGGCTCTTGATTTCGGAGAGAGCCATTGAAGTCAGAGGTGATGCAGGTATAGGCTGAGGCTCTGGGTTCAGGATGGAAGAAGAGAAATCAATCATAGCTAGCACAGCATCCATAAAATGAAGATGCCTAAGATTCTCTAATAAACTGCTCAATAGATGAGACCCTATTGTCCAAGCTAGAGACTCTGCTATCCAAGCCAGCCACAGACCCCTGTAAAGCATCAAATTTCTCCAAGAGAAAATCCTTAAACTTGATGAGGTCCAGAGATAAAGATGTAACTGCTGTTTTCAAGGTCTTCCCTGTGAAATGATCATTTACAGCTCTAAGGAGTGAGTCCATATACTGACGAGTCTGACCCTGAAAGTGAGATATGAACTCCTCACTCATTCTTCTAAACTCAGTTTCCATGCAAGTCTGCAAGGCTGCCTAAGCAAATAATGGATTAGAGGATGGCTGTGGTGGAGTAGAGGATTGAGCGTCATCCTGTCCTCAGGATGTTGCAGATGTGGTCTTCCTTTTCGTCGTAGGATGAGATTGAACCTTTACCACATCTATGTTCATTATGTGAAAGTGCTGAGTAGAAAACAGGATAGGATTCTCAACTTTCTCCACTATATACCATACCTGGTGACATCAAGAATGCGAGAAACGAGGCAAGGGTATGGCATTATCATTCTTTTGGAGTTTAAGAACCTAAACCTCCACATTTCATTGAACACAAGCTGTCCAATGTTTCTCTTCTCCTTAGCCATTATTGAAGCTAGAATGTGATAATCTCCATTGGCCAAGTGAGTATAATTCTTGCTCTTATTCACTAAACATCTAGAGTAGATGTAGTAAATGGTTCTCTATATGACAGGCATGGAAGTAGGATCAAAAGATAAATTGCCTACATACTCTTCCCCATGTCTCAGCAACTCAAACATCTCCCTCTCAGAAAAGTTTTTCAACTCCTTATCAAATTCATGAGTCCCAAGATAATCATTAATATTAGCAGCAATTATATTAATTTCTGTCCTTCTAATCCTAGTGACCATGGAATGATGAGTGATTTTGCCCTTTTTTCCGTGAAAGAGTTGGATTTCATGTTGTTGTAGAAAATCCTCACCATCTCAGGGGAATAAGGTAAGTTAATCTTAATCAAATTATTATAATGCTTCATGTAATCAATCACATCAATGCCTAAGTTCTTAATCTCCTCCAAATTCACATATATTCCAGGGCATAATGCACGGTTTTTGTACTTTACTTCATATTCATCTGGCTCAGTAATGTATAAAGTTTTGTTATTGTAATCCTTAGGAATTTCAGGTAAAGATACCTTTTTAGAGCCTTTCTTTGAAGATTCCCCTGAGCCACTGATTCTTCCTCTTCTTTTATTCTTCAAACTTGAGATTAACTTTCCCGAAGAGATGCTTTCAGTGTCTGAATCAGAAGCTTGATTTGGTGTTTGTTCTGAGACTGAGGATGATGAAGCAAGAGCCTTCCCTTTATCCTTCTTCATGATACATTTTGGTTGATCAGAAGAAGACTTTCAAACTAAAGGAGCCACTGTTTCATCCTCCTCGGATGGCTATATAATTCTTACTTTCTTCGAGGATGATTGAGAGTAAACAGGGGCTGAGGATGCTACCTTTGTTCTCTTGGTACGGGCCATGATGATTTGGAAACAAGATTTTGAGATTTTGGTGAAGTTTCAGATGCAAGAGACGCCGAGAGCACGAGTGAAGAAAGGTGGGAAATATGTGGATTAAAGCGTTCTTAATGGAGTAAATGGGGGGTTTTGGTGGTTTTTAGTGGATGAATAGGTATGTAACGGTTTGGGAGAGGTTGCAACTGATCGGGTGATGGGATTTAAGAGAACTCGAGTAAGGAAAATGATGTTAGGGTTCGAGTATTTGATAAAAGAGGGATTTTGAAGTTCAGATGCGCCAACACTCGAGTGTTGTGTTTTAGTGCTCGAGTGTTGAGGAAAAATAGCCTGAGTACTCGAGTGTTGTAATGCAGCACTCGAGTATTGAGTGTAACACTTGAGTATTGTTTTAGTAGTACTCGAGTATTGCCTCATGGAAGATGAATAGATAGGCAAGTACTCGAGTATTAGCCTTAAGTACTCGAGTATTAGTCTTTGCTTGCTAACACTTGAGTATTGATATTTCAGTACTTGAGTATCGGGTTCCCCTTTCATTCAGCGAATGCCATCACTCGAGTATTCCCATGGAGTACTCAAGTGTCGGGGTTCTTGGTATGCAAAAACACTTCAACACTCGAGTATTGATCTTTCAATACTTGAGTATTTGAATTCTCAAGTTCAAAACACTCATCACACTCGAGTGTTGAGATTGAACACTCGAGTATTACCTTTACTTCCATGCAACACTCAGGTATTTGACTTCTAATGATTCTCAGTACTCGAGTATTGGTTCCCAGAACTCGAGTGTTGTTCCATAAGTCATCACTTGAACCTAAAACTCGAGTATTTCAACATTTTAAGCAGTTAACACTCAAGTAATACCTCATAACACTCGAGTATTCATCAAGAATTGTTGAACACATCCTTTTTCTTCCTCCAGTACTCGAGTTTTGCCTTCAAGTATTTGGTTCAACACCTGTAAGACTTTGTCAAAACACTCCGAAGCTTAAGTCAGTAATGATATAATCATCAAAATAACATTAAATCAACATTAGACTTACAATTCATTGGGATTTACCATTCCGAATTCTCTTATGATATTTATGAATTGTTCTCTGGCTAATGGTTTTGTGAAGATGTTAGCTAGCTGAAGATGAGTAGGAATAAAAGCAACTTTAATGTCTTTATTTTGCATATGATCCCTGATGAAATGATGTCTTATATCAATATGCTTGGTCCTTGAATGATGCACAGGATTCTTTGAGAGATTTATTATGCCGGTGTTGTCACAGTAGATGGGAATTTCCTTGAAAATCATTCCCAAATCCTGGAGTTGCTGCTTCATCCATAAAACTTGGGCACAAAAGCTTTCAGAAGCAATATATTCAACTTCTGTGGATGATAATGATACTGTTGATTGCTTTTTGCTGAACCAGGATACCAAAGCTCCACCAAGGAATTGACATTGGCCACTCGTGTTTATTCTGTCAGTTTTATACCCAGCATGGTCAAAGTCTGAATAGGTAATTAACTCTTCACTGCTTCCTTTTGGATACCATAATCCAAGATCAGTGGTACAAGCTAGATATCTGAGAATTCTCTTGACATTTTTAGCATGGAATTCCTTTGGAGCTGCTTGATAATGAGCACACATTCCAACATTGAATTGAATGTCAGGTATGCTTGCTGTGAGATAAAGTAAAGACCCAATCATTCCGCTATATCTTTTGATATCATAATCCTTTCCATTTGCATCTGCATCAAGGAGTGCATTTGAGCTCATAGAGGTATCAACACTTTTGCATTGATCCATTCCAAACTTCTTTAGTAACTCTCTGAAGTACTTGGCCTGATTGATGAAAATACCATCTTTCTTTTGCTTAATTTGAAGTCCAAGAAAGAAATTTAATTCTCCAATCATGGACATTTCAAATTCTCCCTGCATCATCTTGGCAAACTCTTGACAAAGATCATCGTTAGTTGCACCAAAGATAAAGTCATCAACATAAATTTGTACAATTAATAAGTCTGACTTTGAATGCTTAATGAATAGGGTTGTATCCACCTTTCCTCTAACAAAATCTTCCTTGATTAAGAAATTACTCAACCTTTCGTACTAAGCTCTGGGAGCTTGTTTCAAACCATAGAGAGCTTTCTTTAATTTGTAAACATGATTTGGTTTGGAAAGATTTTCAAAACTAGCGGGTTGCTCAACATAAACTTCTTCCATAATGAAACCATTTAAGAAAGCACTCTTTACATCCATTTGAAAAAGTTTGAAATCCATAATGCAAGCAAAGGCAAGTAAAATACGTATAACTTTCAACCTTACCACTGGAGCATAAGTTTCTTCATAATCAATGCCTTCTTCTTGATTATATCCTTTTGCAACCAATCTAGCTTTGTTTCTGACAATGATTCCTGATTCATCAAGCTTATTTCTAAATACCCATTTTGAACCAATGAATGGATGATCATTGGGTCTGGGAACTAAATCCCACACTTGATTCCTTTCAAATTGATTTAATTCTTCTTCCACTGAAATTATCCAATCATTATCAAATAAAGCTTCCTCAACATTCTTAGGCTCTATTTTTTAAATAAATGCTAAAAATTGAGCCTCATGAATAAATCATTTCCTGGTTTGTACACCTTCACTCACCTCTCCAATCACTTCATTGATGGGATGATTACGGATGTATTTCCAAGCTTTTGGTTGAGGAGATATAGGAAAATCATCAGATTGGTCATTTTCAAAATCATGAGAAGGTTGATTATCAAGTGAGTTTTCTTTGCTTTGATTTCCAAAGCCTTTTGAAATAATAATTTCTTCATCAACATCATATTTTGGTTAAGGATTGGTGTCAACAAAAACTACATGCACTGATTCTTCCACCATTCAAGTTCTTTTATTAAAAACTCTAAATGATGTACTCCTATTTGAATATCCAAGGAATAGACCTTCATCAGACTTAGGATAAAACTTGCCAACATTGTCCTTACAATTATTGTGAATAACTCATATGGTGTTTTTCCCAGAGAGGGTCTTATGTATGCTCTGTTTGATATGTAGCGGCTGTGCTTAGAGCATCTACCCAAACACTTAAGGCACTTGCTTTTCTGTTATCATTGCTCCTACCATGTCTGCAAGTACTCTGTTCTTCCTATCCACCACTCTATTTTGTTGAGGAGTCCTTGGTGCTGAGAAGTTTTGATTGATTCCTTCATTTTCACAGAAGGTAGCAAAGTCCCCATTCTCAAATTCTCCTCCATGATCTATTCTAATGGAAACAATAGACATACCTTTCTCATTTTGGACCTTTTTGGAAAATACAGTGAATAATTCAAAAGTTTCATTCTTTAAAGTTAAGAATATGGTCCATGTAAATCTTGAGTAATCATCAACAATCACAAGAGTGTAAAGATTTCCTCCCAGGCATTTTACTCTAGCAGGACCCATTAAATCCATATGAAGTAGTTCAAGTTGTCCTTTTGATGAAATCTCTATTTTTGATTTGAAAGAAGATTTTGTCGGTTTACCCATTTGACAGGCATCACATATCAAAACATTTTTGAACTTCAGTTTTGGAAGCCCTTGAACTAATTCATTCCTAATTAATTTGTCAAGTTGATGAATGTTAACGTGTGCCAATTGTTTATGCCACAATTGGATTTCATTAGCTTGACTAATCAAACAGGAATTGGTGTAATTCTTTTCTAAGTTAATAGTATAGCAATTAGCATCCCTATGAGCTCTGAGTTGAATGTTCAAATTCTCTTTATCAATAGATAGATCCTTTTTGCTGATGATGAAGCATTCCTCAGAGTCAAAGATCACCCAATTTTGTTTATCGATACTTTGGCTCACACTGAGAAGATTGTGACAAAGTCCTTCCACGTGATATACATCTTTGATAGGAGCTCCATTGGTATTTGATATTTCACCAATTCTAGTGATCCTTCCAGATTGATTTCCTCCGAGCTCACTTTGCCTCCTTCCTTGGCTTTTAAACTGAGGAATTTGCTTTCATCTTCTGTCATGTGTCTTGAGCATCCACTATCAATTATCACTTGCTTGATTTGGATACTTTAAGACATAGTTGTAAGAGAATCATTTAGTGGTTTCAGGTACCTAAGTTCTGTTGGGTCCTCTTGGGTTAGTATCTGGTGCCTTTGGAACATAAGTTCCTTTTGGTACCCATTTATATGTCCCTAAAGCTTTATTCTTCCTGAAATAACAATTCCTAATTCGATGTCCTTTTCTATTACAATAACTACAAAATGCAAATGGTTCGGATGAATGCACAGATTTTTGAAAGTATTTCAAGTAGCTCTTATTTCCATTCTTTTTCTTGCCCTTTTTGAAATCATTTTGAGGTTCATATCCTATGCCACTTCTATCGTTTATAACTCTTTACTTTTTCAAAATGATTTATAACATTTCACTTCATTGAGTAAACTTTGAAAGGGTTTTGGACAATCTTTCATTTTCAGATTTCAAAACATCACAACTTGAACATTTATTGATAGTTATGGTTTCAACAATAGATTTTTCATTTGGTTTTTCAAGCTCTTTAACCTTCTTCCTAAGGAATGACAATTCTTTTGCAATCTTTAGAAATTCAACATGCATATCTTCATACTCAGCACGTAGTTCATCATAAGTGGGTTCAAGAATTACCTCTTCAACTTCTAAGTCTTCTTCTTCCTGAGCAACAAGACATAGGTTAGCTTCTTCCTCAGCTTCACTTTCATCTTCATCTGAGCTATCACCCCAGATTCCTGAGACATAAGCCTTCTTCTTCATTTGAAAAATTTTGGTTTTTTTATCTTTTTCTTTCTCTTTGTTTTGAGATGTAAGCTAAGGACAATCTACTTTCATATGGCCAGGCTTGTTGCATTCATAGCAAATTATTTTGTTTAATCCTCCTTTGAATGGTCTTTTAAATCGTTGATCCTTACGATACATTCTTCTCAATTTTCTAACCACCATTGCAAGTTCTTCATCTTCTACGTTACCTTCTTCTTCTTCTTCAGTTTCTAACTCTTTCTCTTTTTCTTTGACAGTTTTGAGAGCCAGTCCCTTCTTCTTTTTCTCTTCTATGTTGGATAGATCCTTTTTGAATTTTTGCTTGCTTTCATACTTATGAAGGCTTCCAAATATAGCTGCTACCGAGGTCATTGATTCTCCTCTAGATTCTTCAATAGCAGTGACCTTAGCTTCCCATTTGCTGGACAAAACATTTAATATCTTTCTTACTTGGGAACATTGATTGTATGTCTTTCCGAGAGCTACCAAATTATTTATTAGATGAGTGTGATGCATTTGAAACTCAGCAATTGTTTCTTCTTCTCTCATTCTGAGTAAGTTATACTCAGTGGTCAGCATATTGACTCTGCTTTCGTTCACCGCTTCAGTTCCCTCTTAAGCTATTTCCAAAGCGTCCCACATATGTTTTACATAAGGCAAGGTACAGACTTTGAAGAAGTCATCCTCATTCAATGCTGCCTGAAGCATTAAAACATCCTTTCAATTTAGTTGCATCTTCTTCTTATCTTCTTCATTAAATTCCGCTTTAGTTTTAGGAACCAGCTGGTTTTTGTCCTTTTTCATTGGTACAATGTTTCCTGTTTCAAAAACATCCCACAAATCAAAGTCAGTGGGTAAAATAAAGATCTGGAATTTTTATTTTCCAGAAAGAGAATTTCTGGCTGTTAAATGCAGGTGGTCTGGTGATTGAAGCTCCATCAGCTATAATGTGTTCGCCAAATCCTGTCATGGATCTTTTCCCTTGAAACTGTTAAGTTCTTTCAACAAGAGACCTGCTCTGATACCAAATGTTAGCATAGGATTTGACCAAGAGGGGGGTGAATTGGTTAAATTAAGAAAATTAAACTTAAACTACAGAGTAAAATTAAAGTCACCGAGAGAGAGGAATGACGAACACAGAGATTTATCCCGGTTCGATCCACTTGACCTACGTCCAGTCCTCAGAGTACCTCCGAGATTTTTAAATGAGCAAACAAGGCCAATAATGCCTTTACAATGAAGATTCACACCCCCTCACTATATGAAATAAAACGGAGACTCACACTCTCTGTTTTCTAACAATTTTATAGCCCAACGGATTCAAGGTCCCAACCTTGAATTTCTCTAATATTTACAGAAGGTAATGCTCAAAGAAACTCTCTCAAAGAGAAGATAGCAACTGATGAGGCTTGGAAACAATATTCAAAGATTTACAGAGAATGAAGGTGAAAGCTTTGAATGCTTGTCAATATTGTTCTCTGTAATGAATGCTTGGTCTTTTATAGATGAGAAGTAATAAATTTCCCCTTAGAGACATTTAAGTGTCTGTTACTCCCATCAACTAGCTCTTCATCTTTGTCATTAATGCTGTAATAAATGCTTCTGAGTAACGTGGATGATGAAGGCTTGACTTATACAATTTGTCTGTGAGGACAACATTTTTCTCTTTCTATGATCCTGGACTTCTACATTTATAAAGGCAGGTGAAGTTCAAATGTTGTTAGACATAAATAAGGAAAGATGCAGCGTAGGTGAAAAGCTGTCAGAGAGAGGAAATAGCCATTAAGATACAATACTCGAGTGTGTATTCAAAATACTCGATTGTTATTCAAATATTTTGAATTTTATAAAATGATACTCGAGTGTTTTTTGTCAATGCTCAAGTTTCACAAATACTTTTGAAATTGCTCGAGTGTTATCTAAGAGTATTGCAGAAGATTTTGAAATTTAGTGTAAATACTCGAGTGTTGAAATTATTGTGCTCGAGTGTTAGGAATACTTTCAGTTGATACTCGAGTGTTCAGAAGAAAACTTGAAGTGAAATCATTTAAAACATCACAATACTCGAGTGTTGAAAACAGAAAACTCGAGTGTTGTCACTTTTCTGCCATTACTCGAGTGTTTAGATGGAAGTGTTGTGTTTTTGAGAAAATGGTGCTCGATACTCGAGTATTCAAAAATCAATACTTGAGTGTTGTCAACACTTTCACCTAATACTCGAGTGTTGTGCTTAAAGTATTGTCTTTCATTTGAAAACTTTTGCCTGATACTCGAGTGTTGAGAATAAGCACTCGAGTGTTGTCAACACTTCCTCCACAACACAAGTGTTATACTTCAAGTTCAAGTATTTTGTCTCAATACTCGAGTATTCAAAACATGATACTCGAGTGTTGCCAATACTTTCATTTGTAACTTGTGTATTTTGCTCCAAGTTGTAGAGTATTCTTTTGAAAACATAGCCCGATACTCATGTATTACAACACAATGCTCGAATGTTGTCAATACTCGAGTTTCACATGAAAGTATTATGCCATAACACATTTTAACACCAAGAGTCGAGTATTCAAAATCATAGTGTTTGTAACACTACATCTCAATACTTGAGTGTTCACTCAGAATGTTGGATTTCAGAAACATTTTAACTTGCAATACTCGAGTATTGAAGTTATGAACTCGAGTATTATCAATAATTTAAACAAAAACTCAAGTATTGTCTGAAAATATTGATTTTAACTCATGAAAAACCTTAATACTCGAGTATTAAAGCACAAAACTCGAGTATTCCTTAATACTTTCATACAAACTTGATGACTTGATCACAGAACTCGAGTATTTCACTAAGAACACTTAATCATCAACAATTTAAGCTTTATAATCCCTAAAATCATTTTGTTATCATCAAAATAAGACACCAACAGTTACACAGATGCAAGTTTCTGAACTGACCGAGATAACTCTAGATCGTAGTCAGGATTCGTATTCCTGTTGAATGGTGGCGCAGTAAGCTGGAAGAGCTCTAAGCAAAGTATAGTAGCTGATTCTACAATGGAAGCGGAGTATATAGCAGTATCAGATACAATTAAAGAAGCCGTTTGGATAAGATAGTTCATCACTGAACTAGGGTTGGTCCCTACCATCTCAAATCCAAGGGATTTGTTTTCTGACAATAACGACTCTATTACACAAGGAAGCATATTCTCAGGCTATTTCACCTTATCACAGTAATTAATAATAAAGGTGATATCAAAATATGCAAAGTATTTGGAGAAGACAATGATGTTGATCCTCTTAACAAACTACTTGCACAAGCGAAACATGAAGGTCATGTTAGGACAATGGAAATTAGGCAAATCAATCATTGAACCTAGTGCAAGTGGGAGGATGTTGGAAATTGTGCCCTAGGGCCAATCATTGTACTTCACACATTATTTATTTTAATGTATTTTCTCCATTTAATTATCATAACTTTTGCATGTTTAT
>JANTPZ010052324.1:8707-27171 GCA_025593235.1 Vachellia pachyceras | reverse complement strand
CAGAGGTGTTGTCAATTTAGCTCATGGTGTTGTCAAGGGTTGTCACGTGACAACACCATGCGCTGCATTGACAACATCATGCGCTGTATTGACAACACCTCTGGGACCATTTGATAAATATTTTAAAACTTGGGACCATTTGATAAATAAGTCCCTTATGTGGGACTGTACAGTAAATTTCTCTTTTTTTTAATGAATTTTTCTCCGTATTTAATCTTGTTTATATTGAGAAGAATATAAAGGGCATCATAAGCTCTGATATGACATGCTACCCAACCCAGCTGCACCGAGAGAGACGCTTCCTTTAGCATTTACCAATGACTTACCGGAAGCCACTAACCTTCTCATAAAAAGAACAAAAATAAAAAGCCGCTAATTTTCTCATAAAAAGAATCAGAATAAAAAACCACTAACGTTGGTGGAAAAATAATTGTGTTTTTTCTTGCACATATACAAGGCCGCTTCTCAACTCTGATCTGAGGCAGGAGAGAACGAACTGGGGTGAGATCGATCAGTAAGAAACATGAGTTGGTTCGATAGCATCAAACAGTGGTTCGAGAGCCTCAAGAACATAAATTGGTTGGAGATCGGCGAGAACTGGTTCGACAGCACAAAGGATTGGTTCGGAGAAATCTTTGAAACAGCAGGGAAAAACGACGTCTTCAAGAAGTCTGCTGTGATTGGAGGAATAGTTCTTGCGGTGGCGGCGGTTGTGGTGTGTTGCTACAAATGTTGTAACTGTTGCTGTGCATGTATGTGCGGAAGAAGAGGAGGAGGAGGAGGAACCATGAAAGCTCCTGGACGAGATGGTTTAATCATATACAGAGACCCCTTTGAAAGAAACCCTAGAGACTACTTTCGTAGATTGCGCAGTAAAGAGCCATGGAACGATGAGTTAGTATAGATCTGGATCAATCATGTCCCTTAAAGTTATCATGTGTGTGTGTGTGATTAGGTACGGCTCTGTGGCGTGCTAAGTTGTCTTGTTTTGAGGTTTGTTTGTTGATGATGATGATCTGGGTTTTATGTTTGATCGGTAAATGGAACTATGATCTGGTTCATTATTGATATAAACATCTTGATCTGCTTGAGTATGTATGCTTTGTGTTTGATAATATAATAACATCAGCTCATTACATGTCTATTTGGATTGGCACTAGAAATTAATTTTTGAAGAAATTTATGATTAAGTATGTGATATGAGTTTTTCCTCGACTTGTATGAACGTAATTCTCGTAAACATGCCTATGCATATAATAACATTAGTTAATTATATATGTAAATATCTATATATATATTCTGCAAAATGAAATGATTTTTTCATCTTGACAAATGGTGAAAGCAACAAAGCAAATGAGGCAATAAAGGAAAGGAACTATGAAGAGGTTCCAAGAAAAGAAATTAATGACAAAAAAATTTCAATGAAAATGAGCAGCACAAGCATAATATTATTTTTTTGCACCATAATCTAGTATTTTAGGTAATTAAATCCCTCTCTTTCTCATGATCTCACCGTAATTCCTCAAAAAGAAAATAATTTAAAATTGGATTCTAGTAATGAGAATGTATGGTATGTGAAAATGGCAAGATAAAGTATTGAGCAGCTTCCTAGCTACAGTGACAAACGAAGAAATTAAAAGAGAGGCAAAAGAAAACGAATGGAATTTGTAAAGTGGAAGGTTCGCTGAAGAAAAGATTGAATGGAGAATAGGTGGAGGGTTGGAGTCAGTCTATGAAACTGGCCAACCGAATGGAAAGAAAAGAAGGGATACGTTGTCTATTTGAAAACACTTAACTCTCATCTAAAAGTGCGTTCAATAGTTTTTTTATAAAATGAGGCAATTTCCTCTACATATTTATCTTGACTTGTGTAAAAATACTTCTCTACCTCTTTAACAAACAGACCAATGAACTATAAAAAGATGAGGATGCAAATTGCCTATAACATTTGAGCATCTAGAAATATATATTTTTTAAGATATAAAAATACTACAATCGTTAAATCTATGTAAAATATCTACACTATGTTACTATGTATATTTAACAGTCTTATATTATATCTAATTCTTATGATATTTTTGCTCTATTTTAATTATGTACGTGTTTTTGCACCTCCAAAAAAATAAATGATACTTAACGTAGTTTTGATAAAAGATCATGAACATTTTACATCTCAACCATATAAAAAATGAGGAAATTCAAACTTGAGTTGGAATTAAGGTTCAAGATTTTATAGATGTTGATTCTTAATGCTCGAGATGGCTTGAATAAGACAAAACTTGTTTTAGGACTTTGAAACTTATTTTTTAACAGTTGTCTTAATATTTATGTACAAATCTTTGGATAATTTCTTTGACTTTTGGGGCCCTATTGGAAAAATCTAGGTTGTAAAATCTTGATTTTATCTTAAAATATAGGTTTTGTCTAAATAATCACATTTTTAGAAAAGTTATTTTGGAAACAAAAATTAGGTTTAAAACCTATTTTTTTTTAAAAACTGTTTTCTTATCAAATCACACCCTTTCTTTTAATCATTTTTTCTTTCTTTTTCTGTCCTCTTTTCTACTTACTTTTTGCCTCGAACTCGGTAAAAGCTAATGACCCTATTTGGCAACACTTTTCAGAAGCCCAAAAGCCTGTTCAACAGTATTTTTCTACAAAATGAGATAATCTCCTTCACATATTTACCTCGACTTACATAAAATTACTTTTCAATCGCATTCCCAAATGGGTAGAATAACTTCCCAAACACAAATCATCTTTCAAACCCTAGGTTTTTCTTCAGAACCCGCAAAAGTTATTTTCTCAAAATGTATTCTTCAAAACCTAGATTTTTCCTCAAGCTTCGTAAAAGATATTCTCAAATGGACTTCCAAATGAGCTCAAAAAATTAAGAAAAAGGATAAAATCAATGGTAGATGAAAGGGGAAGCCATAAGACAAAACTTGTATTAAAGGCCCATTTGGGATCACGATTTCAACCCTAGGTTTTGTGGTAAAACATAAATTTTAGTCCAAAACTTAGGTTTCGTCCAAATACTCACATTTTTTTTTAAATCTAGATGTTGTAATAAAATTTAGGTTTGAAACCTATGTTTTGAAAAATTATTTTTTATCATCACACTCACGTTTTGCCTTGAACTCCGTAAAAGCCAATAACTTACCAAACACAATCATATTTTAAAATCTATGTTTTGTCTCGAAATCCATAAAAGCTATTCTTCCAAAATCAATTCTCCAAAACTTAAGTTTTACCTCGAACTCAGTAAATATTATTCTCAAACGGACTTTCAAATGAGTTATAAGTTACTTATATATATATATATAGAGGTTAAGTTTTATATCTCCAAAACTTAAGTTTTATTTCGAACTCTGTAAATATTATTTTCAAACGGACTTTCAAACGAGCTCTAAATTACTTATATATACAGAGTGGTTAAGTTTTCTAATTACACTCAATGTTTTAACCTTCTAGTTGTTAAAACATGTACATGCACTTATAAATTCATATATAAATGCTAATAGATTTATGTATTAGCTTTTAGAATCTAAATTATTATTTATAAACTTTTATATGCACATGTTTTATTTCGCTGTAAATTTTTTACACAAGTGGCTGTAAATTTTGTAAATATAAAATGTACGGAAGAGAAAAGCAGCATTAAATCATGTAAGTCAGGAAAAGAAAAAGAAAGGAGCCATTGGGAAGTGTGAAGAAAGCTTAAAAAAATAAGGAAGAATTATTTTAAAGTCTCACGTTATTAATTAATTAGTCTAAGATTTCAAAAGTTTGTTAATGATTGATGCTTCATTTATTAATAGTACTTCTCAATTTGTTATAAACAACCTCTTCAAATTTTAGAGTAATAAATTCGCGATCGCGAGATCTAAAAATAAGTGAATAGTACTACTTTTTAAAAAATAATTAAAAGGACGCATAAGTCATATTGATTCCCACAAAGCCTTCCACAAGGCACTCCCAACTAACCATTTTAAGGGAATAAAGAACACCAGGTTAATAATTTAGTCTAAAATAAAAAATTTAATTTCATTCATATTCTTTTTTCCCCTCCCAGATGAATTCATATTCAAAACAATCTTTCAATATAAATAATCAATATTAAAAATTATTTCAATATAAAGTCTTAACGAAGAAGTCAACTACGTCATGTTGGTTTACTCGAGTCATAGCCATGGCTGCAGAGTTTAATGACAATATCTCTGTTGTCATAGCCATGGCTGCAGAGTTCAGAGCAGTTTAGGAAAGAACGACATCTTATTTGTGTGCGTCTGTGTATCTATACCCACACACGGAATAAACTGTGAAGAAGACAAATGAATTGGTTTGAAGGAACTAAAAGTTGGTTCGAGAGCGCCAAAAGCCCGAATTGGTCTGAGAGCGCTACAGATTTCCTGCACAAAACCAAAAATGTAAATTGGTCTGAGAGATCTACGGATTTCTTAGGGAGAACCCAAAGCGTGAATTGGTCTGAGCGCGCCAAAGATTTGCTGGAGAGAACCCAAAGCGTGAATTGGTCTGAGCGCGCCAAAGATTTGCTGGAGAGAACCAAAAGAGTGAATTGGTCTGAGCGCGCCAAAAACACGAGCTGGTATGAGAGCGCAAGATATTTGTGCGAGCGTAGTAAGGATTTGTTCGGAAAGGTGATTGGTGCCGCGAAAGAGAACATTGAGGTTAGGCATTTGGTTATCGGAGGTGTGGCTTTTGTTGTCGTCACTGCCGTTATACGTTGCTGTCGATCTGGAGGCGGTGGTGGTTCTAAGGGCGGAAAACTTATGAAGGCTCCCGGCGGGAATGGCAGAAGGATTTACAGAGACGGCTTTGAACGTAACCCCATAGGCTATTTTCGCGACTTGCGAAACAAATAGACTTTGGAAAATTGAGCAGATCCGCATCAAGATCAGGCAAGCTGTTCGTTTTAAATAAGATTGAATCGCACTATTTCTCTCTTTGTAAAATTGCCTGATCTGTTTTCTCATCTTTGAGCCTTCTTTAATTTCTCGCTCATCTTAGCTTCTTATGTTGACTGGGGATACTGAAACCTTGATCTCACTGGTTTCTTTTGCTGCTTCTGTGTGTATGCTTGATGTTTGATAAAACGACTCAGACAATCGATGGAAACCGATCAGTATATTGATGCCTCTATGATATATTGATATGCTAATCAGTTGTGTTTTGTATATGGAAGTTCCTATGTATGTGGCTGGTATAAAACAAAGGGAATTTGAAGTTTAGATGTTTAATTCAGTGATCAATGAAATCAGAATGATTAAATTAAGAGGATCATCTTCTTCAAAGGAGAAACCATGTTCTGTGAACATAAACATTAGATGCCAACTGCATAAGGATAAGCCCTTTGTGAATCTTCTCCACTGTTCTTCTTACTCGATTTCTTGTGAATCTAAAGAAAGAAAAAGAAACAAGAAAAAAGTGACGAGAGAGTGAAAGTGAAAGGAAAAAACCCAGCAAGTTAATTTCAAGATTCATCTCCTCTTTCCCTACAAGGTTAAAAGTGAAAAAACATCCATCAATGTTAGCATCCAGCAACTTATGCTTGTTTTGGGGGAACAAAAATATCTATAAACATGGTAAGAAAATGTTATGATAATTAAACATACCATAATACCATTACTTTGAACATATAATAGCACCGTTACTTTTTTGTGATGGAGTCTACTCTATTTTGTATATGGATACGGTATTAGATTACATTTAATTATATTTTCCCCTATTGTGAGTGTTAAAGGGACTCTCTATTGGCAGCTATGGTTCCATGGCAGTGAAAGTGTGTGTTTGTAAATCTGTTAGAATAAATGAGTTTACAGATTCCGAGAATAATTTACGAAATTAAACAAAAATTTACGGATTTTATAATATTTTTACGAATTTTGAACATGTGGAAGCCTGTTGCGTACACATTGCGATCCCTCCTTATGCCTCTCTTCACGTCTCTGTACTCTAGCTTCTCAAATCCCCGCTTCCTGCATATTTGTTCAAAAATTTCTCTCAGTTACAATAACACACACAATTCAGACATTTCAGATGGGGAAATCAGAAGGAAAAAAATTAGAATCGGTTATTGATTGCTTGTTTGTTTATCATGTCTAAATCATGTTACACAGGTTGAAACAAAAATCCTCTCACATACTTACATCGATTTGTATAAAATCAAACTTCTAATAAATTCTCAAACACATTGAATGGGTTTTGAGGAACAAGGTTACAATTAGGGGTGGGAACAGGCCAGGCGGCCTGTCAGGGGCCTGTGGCCTGGCCTGTAAAAGCCGGTACAGGCCAGGCCTTTACAGGCCCGGCCACAGGCTCAGGCCGCCTAAAAGGCCTATTTCCAAAATAGGCCCAGGCCCAGGCCGCCTGACAGGCCTTTTTGGCCTGTTAGGCGGCCTGGGCATTTTTTTTTTAAAAAAAAAGGAATTATGGGCTTAAGTGTGTGTTGGGCTGTTGCCAATGTTCCCAAAGTGATATCACTCATACTTAAAAGGGAGCAAATTGGGCAGGTCCATCAAGATGTATTTGGTGAAGGGATTGGGAGGGGTCCAGCAATGGAAAAGGAGGCATTAAGTAATGAAAATCAATTACTGTGAAAGAAAGATGATACGTTGAAATATGGGGGGTGGAGGAAGGTACAAAACTAGCTATATTACAACATTAGAAAATTTTGGAACAAGATTTTCTAAGTTCCCTTAATGATCCTTGGACCCATTAAAGTGTAGATCAAGGAGTGTTGAATCAGAATTTTTTAATTTCTTATTTTATGAAGGTGAAATTAAAAAAAATAAAATAAAAATAGGCCTATACAGGCTACAGGCCAGGCCAGGCCAAAAACAGGCCCAGGCCCAGACCTAAAAAAATGCCTGTATACAGGCCACAGCCAGGCCAGGCCGGTCTCACACAAAACAGGCCTGGTCTGTTTGGGGTGGAGCCTGGCCTGGCCTGTTCCCACCCCTAGTTACAATAATAATAACAAAGCATTGTCCCACTAAATAATGTAAAATTTATGAAGAAGACATATAATTAATTGCAAAGTAAAATGAATAAAGAGCCTCAAATGTTTAGATAAAGTAAGATTGTTACTTATTAAAGATACTATTATATACAATATCATATCATAAAAGAGAATTTTGATTATAAAATATAAATAAGATTCAAGGGAGTATAAATTATGGAATGGATTTCGTGGAAACGGGCCAGTTGTCTCTGGGAAGCTCAAATTGTGGCTGAGGTCATAGCGTCTTGCGTAGCTATGACGTCAGCATCTAATCCCAACCACACAAGGCACCCTCATGCACGCACCACCACCGTCAGATTAACCCACCTACCCACTCAGCAATGGTCAACTCTATGAGAAATGAACATCGCTTTTCCCTGGGTCCATAATAGTCAAATTGTCATTCTATTATATTCTCTTGTTAACATATAATAATATATATTATAAATAAATAATTTATTTAACTTTCTAATTAAATTTAATCTAACTTCAACTCACACGGGCAATTATCACCTCGCCTCTTTGCGAAAACCGTGGAGAAATATTTTTACGGTTTACAAGATAAATATGTAATGGAAATTATCTTGATTTATGAAAAATACGGTTAAACGTGCGTTTGGAAAGTTTAAACACTCTACCGAACAGGCGTATAGTCGGCCACCACTTCGTACAATTGGCCAAGAGTGTCTACTTTCAAAAATAGAGTGTCCGTTTGTAAATGCGATAGAGAAGTATTTTTACGCAAGTCGTGGTAAATATACGGAGAAGATTATCTCGTTTTGCAAAAAAAATACTCTTGAATAAGCTTTTATGGGGTAAATAAACTTTTCTAAAGAAGAGATAAAATAAATATATTGGGATTATAAAATTATGGGACCCAAACATTAGAATGTGGGCACTTCAGGCGGCGAAAGTTCAAACCTGGCCAAACAAGTTCTCATTCAATTGGATTGGTAGAGATACTTCTCACTTCCATAGCTGTTACAGAAACATTTTAATACATTTTAGTTAAACTAAATGGAGAAATCAAAAGGCTCTTTAACATTATGACATCCACTGGCAACGTAAATAAATGGGGATAATCATTCTTCATTGCAAACATTCCGATTCGTTGGTAGACTGCAGGGTGCAGTGGATATGTTTGAATTAGCAGTAAAAGTTTAACGTAATTTATGATTTACAATATAAATATATAAAATAGTTTTATTTTAATTCGTGTGAGCTTATTTTTCGAGTAATTTCACAATAATTCAACAAAAGGAACAAAAAATTTGGTTGACATTCAATGAAAGGGCAAAAAAAGCCATAATTAATGTCAAGGATCACAGGATCTCAATAGTAAAGTAATCCCTGTGATCTATCCATGATATAAATTACTTTTACATAATTTGGTTCACGGTACAAGTTGCTTGTAGGATAATTTATACTCATTATTTGATCATGGATCCGTTTGAAAAAAAGGTAGAGACGTATTTTTACGTAAGTCGAGATAAATATGTGAAGGAGATTATCTCGTTTTGCGGAAAAACACTGTTGAACATGCTTTTGGTTCTCCTCAACGCTTTACCAAATAAGCTGCATATCTTTGTAATTAATACTTAGACGTGACTCGTAATTTTTCTCTCCTTTAAATTAAGCCTAAATAAAGGTAGAGTAGAAGAATGATTTAATTTAAGATGAATTTAATGAATTAATTATTATTGTTTTGATAAATCATTTAAAGTGATATATTATGGAAGGAAGAGAGTCGAATATTGCAAATGTTCAATTGTAATTGTAAATCCTGCTTTTAATGGTGATTAATGGATAATATTGGGAATCCGTAGCATTGCCATTTTGGAAATCGTTATTTAAGGTTAATTATTAAAATTGGAAGTCCATTTTAATGGTTATTAATTATTAAAGATTCTCAATCAATAAAAAATCAGAAGGTTTTAATTGAGATTCTTATAATCAATTGAGATAAATCCAAACATATATTCCTATTATACTGTTTATACATTAGAGAAAAAGTGTTTTATTTGACCAAATTTATATGTCACTCCATTTATTTTTTTATGTGGAATGTACTATTTTACGATAAATATATTATATGTTAACTTTACTCTCATTTGTTAACATAGTAAATATTAAATAGGGATAAAGTTAAAAAGTTATTAAATTTTAAGGTAGAATTAATATCATTTAAAGTTTTCCTTGATGTGTATAAAACATATTAAAAGTTATTTATAAATAGGATAAGTGGAGTATATGGAATATTACGCAATTTTATTTGTTTGATTTTCGTTAATTAAAACTCATGTACAGAAATGGCACTCCTACCTATTTGTTTGAATTACCTTAATTAAAACTCATGTATATAAACAACATACATTTTCTGTATGTCCACCAACTCCATTTTAGATTTCTAAATCTCTCCTCTAGTTCCTTATCATCATGGATCCCGAACACTGCAACGAAGGTACTTCAACAAACGACAACATCGCTGACTCTGACGATCATCATGTCATCAACACATCATTTTCTGGTGATTAATTTCTTCATAAAATGGATCTTAGTGTGACTTGCATCAATCATCATTGGAGCTTATAGAATACTTACCACCGTTAATTAGTTGGTTTTATAATTTCATTTAAATTTCAGTTTTTTGCATTTTAGTTTTATAATACTTACCTCCATAAACTGATGATGTTGTTTTCTCTCTGATATATTGCATCCTGCACTACAATGGCTGCAGAAGACTGTAAATGCTCCGATCTTACTGTTATTCCCAAGAATGAAGAAAATGATGATGAAGACGTGTCGTCCCATGAATTCAAAGATCTCATTGCCACCTTACCCATGGAATTGGATAGTTTTGGGGCCGAGCTATGCCAATACCAAGGTTTCTGGTTTCCCAAGATGCTGATGAAAGGAGTCCTCAAATGCCAGAACCACTCCCAAGCCGGTGATGACTCCGATATCCTCCTCGCCACCTCACCGAAATCCGGCACTACATGGCTTAAAGCTCTCGTCTTCGCCATCATCAACCGCCGCAACACGCATGATAATCCAACTCCAATCCTCACTACTAACCCTCATGTTCTTGTTCCCTTCTTGGAAGTCCTCCTGCAACTTGAAAACACGTCGAATCCGAGCCCGTTCCCTTCATCACCGTCGTCGTGGTCGTCACCGAGGATCCTGGCGTCTCATATCCCGTATGATTTGTTGCCAGGGTCCATAAAGCAGTCGAGGTCTAAGATAGTGTACTTGTGCAGAGACCCCAAGGACATGTTTGTTTCACTTTGGCATTTCATGAGTAGAGTAACACCAGAAACACCTATGGGGTCCCATTCATCACTTGAGGATTTCTTTGAGGACTTTTGTAGAGGACTGAGCATTTATGGGCCATTTTGGGAACACATGTTGGGGTACTATAAGGAGAGCTTAGATCGGCCATGGAAGGTATTATTCTTGAGATTTGAGGAGATGAAGAAGGATCCAGTTAGGACTTTGAAGGAGCTAGCTGAGTTTATAGGCTATGGCTTTTCCCAAGAAGAGGAAGAAAATGGTGATGCTGTGAACAACATATTGAAGCTTTGTAGTTTTGAGAATTTGAGCAGTCTTGAAGTGAACAGAAATGAAAGTTCCTGGTTTGGGGTAGAGAATAAGCTGTTCTTCCGACGTGGACGAGTGGGTGATTGGAAGAATTTACTCACCGCTGACATGGTCAAACGATTTGATGAGATCACTCAGGAGAAGCTGGTCAAACATGGCTTGAAGTTTTGATATCCACTAGAGACGATAACAACGGACGATCATGGTAATAAAGATTTGTTGTTATTTTGATCACAAAGATTTAAAACTAATGAATAAGATTAATAACGAATTCAACATTATAAGCAAGGTATGATTGTTTCCCGTTTATTTTGAGTCTCTCTTTTTTAGGAGTCGTACGTATGACATAAAGTACATTTAAACCTATTTTTATGGAGCTTTGTTCTTTAGTAGTTTAGTTGTCAAACCATGAAACCAAGAAGCTCTGATCGGATCGATGAGCGCCTAATGTCTAATCAGATTTAGATCGTAATCTAGACTGCCCATATATCTTGCACAGCTGCTACTCTTATGTTTTTGCTATTTTTTTCCTGTTTCTGAACAATCTTTATGACAATGATCGACCACGGTTGACTGACTGCCGTGAAATTTTGTTGTCTGCGTTATTTTCTGGTTTCTATATATTTTTTGTCAAATCTGGTAAGTACCATCTATCTCTCAACCGTCTGCCATATTTTTGTGAATTAATATTAACAATTTTTTTTCAAAAAGTTAATCAGTTGATGGATTCTTTCATCCTCTGGTTCTGCATGAATACTAGGGATAATGGAGGCTCGTTGTTCTGTTTAGTATGTTGCTTAGTGGATTCATCTACATAATGTCGTAACATTCGCTTCAAAATGCTGAAACACTACAAAAAAAATATCTTATTCTTGCTGATTTTGATTGAAAATCCGCTGAAAAAACGTTTCATGCAGTTTTAATCCGTAGATATAAAGTTCATAGAAATTTATTTTTCTGTAGATTTGTAAATCTTCCAGTAATTACCGGCAAAAAATTTTGCAGGTAAATCTGCAGAAAAATCCGCATGTATTTAGGACAAGAAGGGAATTTCAGAAATATATCCCCAGCAAAATACGTAGGAAATGTGGAATTTTTTTAAAAAATATCTATTAATTTATTAACATTTTCCTATATCCCACAAGCATCAGAAACACACAAAATATATTATTTGCAAATTTTAAATAATAGTATAATTAAAATACCTCAAATAAGTGCTAATTTCAACATACAAATCCATAAAGAGAAGCATAGTTTGACACTTACAAAAAACACATAAAAGTATTCTAAGACATCATAAATTCTAATCATCATCCTCGTCACTCCTATGTGTCAATATCTTTATCATCAGATTGTGGCGCATTCAATATTTCTCTATATCTCCATGGAGAAGTTTCCATCCTGTCCCTTCCTGGGCCTCATCTTCGTTTCTAGCTAATTATAATTGGAAATATCTTTGTGAAGTGTTCTCAGCATTATCATTTGCCACCATACCAGAAAGGAAAAAGAACAAGCATCAGAGTTAATGATGGAGAACCAGCGGATCTGGTCATCATTCATTAGAATATATGTATCCCATCGAGAAGCCCATTTGATTTCACTTTTCTGAAAAACAAATCATTAAACCTGAATTAATCGAGTCAATCACAGATGCGTTGGAAGAAGAGAGTGGTCAAAGGCATGATCAGAAATACCTTGAAGGAAACATCATAAGTGAATACAATATCCTTGTTTTTTTCTACTTCTTACTTGGAGAAGCTGATTATAACTGGATTGATACCAGCAAGCATATCTCGTGCAAATTCTTGATCCGTCATCCATCCATAGAGATTACCTGTTCCAAATGAAAGGTATTTAATTTATAAGATTTCTTAATTATATTAGAAATTCTTTATAATCAATCTGTAGCCTTTTCTTTCACTGTTAAAATTTTAGTTGGGGATGTCAATTCAAGACGCAAAGTGTAATGCTTTGAATCACGCCTGCAACTAAATCTAACTATTAGAACATATAGTCCCGCGTTAGCTAATATATGAAAGACTAATTAAAGATATATACACATATATAGCCTTGAGGTGTATTCTATCAGATAGGCTTAAGCTATTTGGACAAAAACACAAGTCTAATACAATATGTACCTAATTCACTAAATTTTAACAGTAACCATATTAAAGATACGTACCTTCAATGATTTTAGGAGTTTCATACTATAATTCTAGATTGCCATCAGCTGGGAATAATATGCCCATCTTTTCAGCAAGATCTTCAAGAAAGGCTTTGTCCACATTAAATGTGAAACCATCTTTATACATCTGTTGAATTGCTTGTTCAATGCTTTTAAATTCTTTTCCCTCAATCTTCAATTGCGCTGCTATATATGATTTCAGAAGGACTATTACTGGCTTGGGGAGAAGATCATTAAGTTCGGTCATCTCAGTTTCAATTGCGCTGCCGGTATCTTATTGCATGTTGTTACTTAGTGGACTCTTCTCATCCCACTCCTTGTATTCATGATTGATACTGTATACCGTAATAGAATTCATATGAAAAGAAAAGAGAACACATTAACTAGTTATGCAGAAGTCAACAAGAAAGCAGTTAATATAGAGGTTCAATATCTTTGGAATGATTTCAATAAAGACCAGCGATTACCATATGCCAAGAACATTGTTAAAAAGCATAAATGCTTGATAAAGTATTTCTCCTCCTTGCTCTGCAGGTAAATTCTAAATTTGCGAGAACAGAAAAATATACATTAATAACTTGCACGTTTACTCAATATTTTAAAAGCATAAGAGGGCTTACACTATATAGGAGCAATAGCAAAACACAAGAAAAGATACATTAATCATTACATGTTTAAAAGCATAAGAGGGCTTACACTATATTGAAGTCTTCATAGACGAAACACAAAAACAGTTGTCTTCGTACATGATAATTTGTTCACTTTAATAGACAGAGGTTCACCCCATTCCCATTGCAGAAGCAACGAATCAATATTTTCAGGATAATATGACGAACGACAAAAACATACCCGCATGCAATCTGGCTGTCCATGATAAGCACAAACATGGGCAATAGAAGGACCAAAGCCATCTCTCAATCGAGACCTTACATTAGCATTTCGTTTTATTGGACTATGGATACATTCTGGAGATCCAGCTGCTAATGCAAAAACAAGAGGAGGTTCTCCATCTTTGTCCGAGAAAACATTTGCCTCTTTGTACTCCAAAATAGATTCAACAAGTTCTGCACTACCCCGTCCACAAGCCAGATGAATAGACAACACGTGAAATAATGGCAAGAGATCATGTATCACTACAACAAAATAAGCTATTTGTAACACACATTTTGTAGCATTTAAATCAGTTAATAAACGCTACGACATGTATGAAAAAATGGGGACAAAAAAATTAAAAATCAATGCCAAATAAAAGAAAACTAAATATATATATATATATATATATATAAGAAAGAGAAAATAATTCAATTTCTTTTGCCAACAATATGCACTATTAAAGCATGGGAAAGTAGGGCAAGAAAACTTGAAGTTGAAGAAAGATTAACTGAAAAGGAGTAAGGAAGAGTTGCGCAGGGAAGTGTGAAGAAAACTGAAAAACAAAGTTAGGTTGATCGTACTATTCCTGGAATAATAAAAAGGACACAAAATGATGCAATTTGGAAATTTGGTCACAAGCCAAATTATTAATGTTTCATTAGCCAAGTTTAAATTTTGTTAGATATGATTAGTTTTGATGATGTTAAATATAATAGAGCACAAATTTTTTTAATCCATATTGATTTGTCAAACATAAAAGAGCAAAAAGTTTTTACAATGCACATTGATTTACTACTATATTTACATTCTTTTAATTGGATGATGATGTGGTTAAATAACTCTTTTTTAATGTTAAAATGTTTCAAATAAATGTTTTATCATTATACATTGATTAACCATTCATCTGAACTTCATTTGGATGCTTTGAACTGATTCGGAAGTTAATGCTCGAGCACAAACTCAAACACTCGAGTATTATGAGTTTTCAAAGCTTCCTAGTGAGTTTTGGGAGTCAACACTCGAGTATTGGGCCATAATACTCGAGCATTGACATATGGGGAGTCAATACTCGAGCATTAGACCATAATACTCAGTATTGACCTCTTGGAAGTCGATGCTTGAGCACTGGATCTCTAATACTCGAGCATTGGCCTCCTCTGGTATCTGTCAGCTCGACATATGTTTAGTATTTTGACCATATCTCTCAAAATACAAGTCTGATAGATGTGAAACCAATTTCGTATGAAACTAGACTCAAATTGCATTCCATAGACACTAATAACAGCATCAAATGATTTCAAATTAAGGAGATATAAATTTCTAAACTTGGTGTTCAAAACTAAAAGCATTATTTCTGAACTTTGCTTATTGAATCTATCATAAATTTCTTTATATAATATCTTTGGGATGGATTCTTATTTCATGTGAAAATAGACTTTCATGGCGTTCCATTGATATATTATTTGCAAAGTTTGGAATTGAATTGAGAGAGATATGATGGTTGAAAACTGAGTTACAAGCTGAAATTTGGACCATGACTCCAAGTGCTCGAGTATCGGGCAACTTGCCAATGCTTGACACTGGCATCTAGTGCTCAAGCACTGAGCTCAAAAATCAGTTTTTCACGCAATGCTTTCACTCAATGCTCCAGCATACGGATCAAGCACTCGAGCATTGATGCTTAATGCTGGAGCATCATGCTTCTAGGACACAATGCTTTCACGGAGCACTACAAGCACCATCAATGCTCGAGTACTAGAAACAAATGCTCGAGCAACAAGTTTAAAATTCTTCTATTCACTTATAATTTTTGAAAATGCTCCAGTGCGCTCTGCAAGCACTCATAATGCTTGAGCACCATGATTTAACACCCGAGCATTGAGGATTTCAAAACAAACTATTTTTCAAAACTTGCTCAGAATGCTCAAGCAATCTTAAGAAGTATTGTCAATGCTCCAGCACTGAACTATTTTACTAGCCAAACTCTTTTCTATGCCCGAGCACTATCTAATAGCATTAACTTCACTGGAAGCACTATGTTTTAATATTTGAGTATTCAGATACTTTTTGAATACTTTCATTTTACGCTCGAGCATTGAGTCATAACATTGAACTTTTCTTTGAAATATACATTGCAATACTCGAGCATTGAACAGCTATGCTCGAGCACTGCTTTCTCTGATAACTGAAGTCTGACAACTTCACTTACTTTCTACCAAATCTTTCCTTATTTGTGTAACGGCTTTTTGAATATCAACTGCTCTCATTAATGCTTCATGCTTAGACTTATTAACAAGGAATAGGTATCTCTGAACATGTCTTTAGCATTGGCTCTCATCGGACAAATTCACAGACAACGTCTCTCTTCGTGTCAGAGCCATATAACGCAAAACATTATAAAACCTTGTCCAATGAAGCAGAAGTGTAACGAAAGCAAAGCGCTTTCTAACGGATTAATCTTCGTCAACAAACACATGCTTCTTGTCAAGACTTAAACGGCTATTCTTTCTCTTTCAACAATCAAATTTGTCAGAGTAGGCTAAGTTTGAAAAACAAAGCACAAGAGCTGAAGCCAAACAGAAAATACAACGCTTCTCTCCAACGGATATAATTTGTCAACATCTATAAATATGAGGAAACAACAAATAAAGAGTAGAGACGAAGTATATGGAGTCACCGAACACAAAACAGAGAGTGTGGATTCGAGGAAATCACACAATAACTTTAGAACTCTGACATTATAATTCTTCGTAAGCTTTAATGTCAATCCAATCTACTTCATAGAGTGAAACATTTCCCAAATGTAATCATCCCAACCTTTGAGAGTCGCTTATGATAAACCTGAGTGAAACAGAGTGTAACCTTACATGTGGTAAGGGGGAGTGATTATAAAGGTTTCTCAAGTATCAACGTTATAAACTTGAGTGGGTTCATAAATGCCTGAAAACATTTATGGGGTTCTCAAGTACCCACCGTTACGAACTTGAAATAGCTTCACAAGTGCTACAGAGAACTTGTGGTTGTAATAGTTTTTCAAGCACCTGGTTTAAACTTGGACGTTATAGTGGATTGAAAATCTCAGAGGAGTCTGAGGACTAGACATAGGTCAGAGAGGGCTGAACCAGGATAAATTGGTGTGTGATTAACTTACCTTCATCTTCTCAAATTTCTAATTGTTTCTTTCTTACTCAATCTGATTTCATATTCTGTTTTGATTAACTTATGATTCGGACATTTTGATCAATTAAGTTTTGAACGAAATTTTTTAACACCCAATTCACCCCTCTTGAGTGACATCCATCCTAATAAATTTTAATAAAAATATGACAATAAAGCAAAAAAAACGTCAAATATACCTTTATACACAATTAAGCTAAATAAAAGCCCATTTAGCATATATTAAAGTACAAAAACACTAAAAACAATATAATTAAATATATCAAAATAATGAAAAATATCACCTATCTCTTGAGTTCTGATCGACTTATACATTATATATAATCAAAAAGGAAAAAATAAACTAGCACAACATTATTGTACTATTTGATACATGATAAAACCACTTTACATAAAATAGTCAATTATTACCCATGGTGATCAAAGATTTCAATGTTTGATAAAGTGAGTTGAAACCTTCAACCATACACTTGAAAAGAGAAGAGAAGAGAAAAGAGAAAACACCAGCCTTGCAAGTTGATGCAAAGATTTGCTTTTATTTATCTACTTGTTTTTACCTAATAAAGAATAAAAGGTAAAAGAAATAGTAACTATCACCAGAAATCAAGTCATGGAATCCAATGAGTTTTCTACAGACCTCACTGCTTACATCTTTATATGACAACATGTAACACCTTACAAAATAAACAAAGGCAAAACCGATACTATTCCTTCAATTTTTAATTAAGTACTATGTAATATTTTCTCCTCATTAAATTTTCTTAATTTTGACTCTTCTAGCACCGTAATCCGATTTAACTTTGCTCTCTTAACAATGTTTGCCCAACACAATAGCTAATTGTGTTACCGGAATGAAATTAAAAAAAAATTAAATGAGAGAAGGAAAAAAAAATAGTTACCGAATTTAAAAATAAAGACTAGACTGGTTGCCCAATCACACAACACACAGCGATCACTTATTAGTTATTATAACTCATTAAAACTTCCAAGCAATCCCCTAAAATGTACAAGCTGGCTTGAATGGAAGGCTCAGATTCGAGATCTTTCTCCGAAGCAATATCCATAACCCATTCATCAAACAAAGGTTAGCTTCAACAATACGAAAAACGACTCTTTGCTCTCTTAACAATGTTTGCCCAACACAATAGCTAATTGTGTTACCGGAATGAAATTTAAAAAAAATTAAATAAGAGAAGGAAAAAAAATAGTTACCGAATTTAAAAATAAAGACTAGACTGGTTGCCCAATCACACAACACACAGCGATCACTTATTAGTTATTATAACTCATTAAAACTTCCAAGCAATCCCCTAAAATGTACAAGCTGGCTTGAATGGAAGGCTCAGATTCGAGATCTTTCTCCGAAGCAATATCCATAACCCATTCATCAAACAAAGGTTAGCTTCAACAATACGAAAAACGACTCTTTGCTCTCTTAACAATGTTTGCCCAACACAATAGCTAATTGTGTTACCGGAATGAAATTTAAAAAAAATTAAATAAGAGAAGGAAAAAAAATAGTTACCGAATTTAAAAATAAAGACTAGACTGGTTGCCCAATCACACAACACACAGCGATCACTTATTAGTTATTATAACTCATTAAAA